>JAVJIF010010963.1:45000-122163 GCA_038442645.1 Agave tequilana | reverse complement strand
CATACATCTAACCAGAGTTTAAACAATTTGACCTTCCCACAAATATATCTATTACCGCCTGAAAACTACAAAAACCTCTCCAAACTCACTTTCAAAGCCACTTACTTGACAAAGCTTTCAAAGCCGCTTACCCGACAAAACTACATTTTGGTCACTTAAATTAAGAATATACCTAAACCTCCTTGTGTTTTAGTTTATAAACTACACTCCGTTTCTATTACAATTAATATATAAACTCTAGAATTACCAGTAAAGAAAACACTCTCTATAATTTGTCAATCTTACTAATTAGCCATTCAGGTAATAAAAATAAGACAAAATATGTAGGTAAAGCTGAATCAACATAATTTACAAGAACAAATCTACCTCTTCTAGAGATTAGAACCTTCCCAGACAACCAATTTTCTCTCAACTTTGTCAACCAAAAGTCGAAAACATTATATTTGTACTTCTAAATGTGTGATGAGGTTGTAGCAAAATCTTTGACATCGGATTTACATAGATATTATACAATGAAGAGAATCCAGAGATATTCAAGTAATACTGCTATATACAAGGTGGTGGGGGTAGAAACTATTTCATGATTATTGAATGTTGTTTTTAATATTTGCCAAGCGGTGTATCTTAGACTTATATCTGTTCAGAGCTTTCACCCAATTATAAGAGGCTGAAAAGCACAAAACTTTGACTTGATAAAGCATCAGTTCACAATATTGAACTGCGGTTTTCCAGATTTTCCTTCAATTGGGGTTGAGAAAATTGGTTCAGTTGAGCAAAATATCACATGCTAAAAAATAAGCCGCCTAAGCTTTGGAGTGGAGCATTTGGGAAGAGAGTGAGGAGGGACAAAAGGTTATATTGCCATTTAACATACACACGTGATGATATTTTGCTAGACATCCCTTGTTTTGGTATATCATTTGCATTATGTCCGGTCACGTATTGATCATATGTTAGCTGTCGTCTAGGGGTGTAAATGGGTCGGGTTGGGCGGGGGTTTTCAGAAAATTTTTACCTAACCCGAATTTGAAACGCTCAACCCAAAACCCATCCAAAGCCGAATATATTAACCTGGACCCGCACCAAACGGGTTCGGGTAAATTCGGAGGGGTTTCGAGTTGGTTCGGTTTTAATGGTTTTCGGGTTTAAGTCTTGAAAATATGTACATTTATATCAAATCAAACAAAGTAGATGTAATCAGCTCACAAGTTGAATATTTCAAATTTGAATTCACTTATAAATACAAATCCACTTTCAAATATGCAATTATGACACAAAGTTACAATTCGAATTTGCACAACTTATAGTCTAAACTCATAAATTTAGAGTTATAATACAACTTCTACTATTTATTAGCAAATACAAGTGTTTAGGGAAAGAAGTTACAAAATACAAATGTTTATTAAAAAAAAAAGCCTCTTTGAAGTAAATTGAAGGCTGCACACATTGGGAGTTGTAGCTAAAAGTCGCGCCCATGTCATGCTAAAAGTTGATTTGTAATTGCCTATCATTGAAAGGAGCAAAAACAAAACGAGGCCTTGCAAAGACCAATGGACACAAAATATCATTCTTCTATACATTTAAGTGTATTAATCTGCTCAATTCTCCTTCCTTAATCCGAAGGTGCCATTTCATCATTGTCCTCTCTTGATATTTAGTAATATAAAAAGATGCAGCAAATATAACGCCCACTAACTAGAGCGACAACATAAGGAATAAAGGACTAGAAGTAATAGAGAAGCAAAACCTGAAGTAATAAACAAGCATATACCTGAAGTAAGATTAAAATAGAAAAATCTGAAAAAATAATTTGTAGCAAACTAAAAATCAAAGAAGAATATGAAGCATAAAAGAAACAATCTGAAGCAAAACTAAAAATCAAAGAAGAACCTGAAGCAAAATCTGAAGCAAAACGCTTACATCAAATAGAAATGAAACTAAAACAAAAGAAGACAAATTTGAAGCAAATACTAATATTGATTAGAAACACATTGTCACAATCTAAAGAAAAAACCAAAGAAGAAAAAACCAAAGAAGAAAGTTAAAAAAGAAACAACATATGAGCAGATCCATGCAACGAGGAGATTGGAATATTGGGAAGTATCCTGCCGTAGAAAAGAAAAAATGATAGAGCCTTCAGAAGGCTTTATGGCTAGAATGGCATTTTATTATAATCATGCAAAGTGTAGTATCCGTGCTTTCTTCCTCAATCCAACAATGCGGTATCATCATTACCGTTTTCTTCAATATATATTAGTAGAAAGGCTTAAATGGGAACAAAATAAAATACCAGCACAAGAACCAAATGAAGTTACTTGAGTCCACAGGTTTCATCAATTGCCCTAAATAGCAAGCAATCATGCGGTTAAACAATCATGCAGTTTGGGTGGAGGCGTCGTGGTGGTACATGCGAAGGCGGCGGGGGAAGGAGCAGCAGTTGGCGAAGAGAAGGGGGTTCGCGAGGAGACGTAGTTGCCAAGATGAGAAATAGCGAGGACGGTTGTCGTTGTTGTTGAAAGAGGGAGAGAGGAGAGACATGGGCAGGGATTGGGGGAGAGGGTGAAATAGGAGGAGAGGTTGATTGGGTGAGTGGGCAGAGAGGGGCAAGAAGAAGGGGAGTTAGTGGGAGTTAGGGAGGGAGTTACGGTGGGGACGAGAGAGGATGAGGAAAGTGGAGGAGTTGATGGAGAGTAGTGGATCTGGAAGGAAGGGGTGGCCGCAGCCCGGGCAGGAGAAGGGAGGGAGGCTGAGAGAGGGAGGCGACGATGGCGATCAGTGGTTTGTTGAGGAGAGACAGACTGAGAGAGGGAGGCTGAGAGAGGGTGGGTTTGCTTGCCTAGATAGTGATATATAAATTAAACGGGATTGGGTCTAATCGGATATGGTTCAAGTAATACCAGACTCGACCCGTTACTAATAAGGTAAATGGGTCTAGGTCCTATTCGGATCCACATGTATAGAAATCAGAGCAGACCTGTCTAATCGGGTTTGGTACGGGTCGGGTACGGGTCCAAACCCGACCCATTGACAGGCCTACCAACATGTATTAGTCAAGTATCAGAGTGTCCAAGTATTGTATAAGTATCAAATACAAGTTCGTCTCCTTCGACAAAGTATCCGTGCTATATAGACGACAAACTACTATTGAATGAAGCTGAGAAGATAAGCATCTATAGATCACAAAAATTTGATGTTTTTCATCTTGGATTTAATAGTGAAGAGTTTGTTGTTGGTGAGAGGGATCTAGGGAGGAGAGGAGGTGGAGTTGGGGAAGCGGTTTGGATTTGGCTTCGGCAACGTAGCAACTCTCCTGGTTGCGCCGCCACAGAGGCGTAGAGTGAATGAGAAAGAGGGTGTAGCAACGACATAGGCTGCATCGCCGCAAACATGCTTGAGTGAGTGAACAAGAGAGAAGGAAGTAGCACTACGCAGGCCCGCCACCTCAGGGGCACAATTGTAGAGGGAACGAAGAGAAGGGGACAAGAGAGTCGAGGATTTGAGAGAATCTTTCTCAATCTCTATATATATGTGTCTCATCAAACCATTTTCAACCGTTCATCATTGAACAACTGTAATCAATAACATGTGTTGTATTATATATTAGTATAACGAGTTTTGGGTCTGTTTCAGTGTAGTTTTGGTCTTGGGTTTTAATGGTCCTAGTTGGGCTTAATAAAAAATCAAACCCGACCTGATTATTTTCCCTAAGCTTTTGAACCGGGGTTCAACTGGGGTTTTAAGGAGATTTCCACTTGTTTTTTCCGGTCCGGACCGGATCGGGTTTTGGTAAAACTTGACCTGATGAACAACCCTATAATAGTCTTTTATCGTGTAAGATGCATATTATTGATATTTTCTTTCTAATATACAGTTCAGTTAGAATTAAACGCCAGACAACGATGGATTTATAGCCGGTTGGGGCCATGGCCCCCCTCTCAATTGAAAAGATTTTCAAGCAATTTTCTTAATGTCATACATCTATAATTGGGAAAAAAGCCTATAATTTCTCCCTCAAAATTCAAATGTTCATAATTCTCTTCTACAAATGACCCTCCACTTGATATTCCTAATAAATTACTTTCTAAACTAAAGTGGTGACTTGTTCTTATTAACTCCTAACAAATTTACATGAACATACGCTATGAATTACAATTGTAATAATATTTGTTATTTAAGATAAAACAAGTCTATATTCTCTTCATATAATTAGTGTATGTGTGCTATTGGCCCCCAAAAGAACTAGTCCTGGGCATGGGCCTGATTTTAGGTGTGTTGCAAAAGTTGAGAGAACCGTTTTTTTTTCAAGAAAATATGAATTTTGTTTTTGTAATACTTTTGTCTGATTACCTTTGAGGAGTGATGTTATATTTGCATATAAATAGGTGCACTATGATTATCAGTGTCAGAAGAAATCTTCGTTGATGTCGTCACTCCATGTGAGAAATGTACCTGACTACCTATGCTATTTTAACACCACAAGTCTGATGAATGCAATGCTGCTTGATTATATTAAAGTTTATGTTCTTTATTTGTTTTCTAGGCGGAAAAAGAGAATAAAAACAACAGAATGAAATGTTTATCCCTTATATTCTTGTGCATGCAACGTTTCTTTTATTTCCAATCTGAATTTGTCTGTCCGAGCTAGTTTGCTAATTAAATTCTATACATCATATTGGCTGCTGAGTTATAAGATTGATTCTTTGTATTTCATGCAAGGTGATCAGAAAGCGTGAAGATGTATATCGTGTCATGAAGGCATTCGTTGAAAGAGGAGAGTGGCTAGGCCCTGAAGCAAAACGTTGTATACAGTGCTTGGTATAGTAACCATGTCATAATTTTCTATAACACTTTTATAACTTGAAGACAAGCTACAATGTTTCACGCTTCATTTTCCATTGTTTTTAAAACTTGAAATTGCCATCACAAATAGTTGCAATATCTTAATAAATCATTTACTTGGTGTTTCCTAATTACTTTCTGCAACTGTGTACATTACCTGAAGCGGATTTTGCATAGCCCATATAAATGTGAAAATAATTGTTCAATAAATTCTACTGGTAATAGCAAAATCAATTCTGAATAGAAAATTAAATGATGTTTATCTTCCTTACCTGCTTATGTATGTGTGCAGTATAAATGTGAAAATAATTGTTCAATAAATTCTACTAGTAATACCGAAATCAATTCTGAGTAGAAAATTAAATGATATTTATCTTCCTTACCTACTTCTGTGTGTGTAGTTATTTTTAACATTATCTTCTTTGACAAGATAACTTGCACGAAACACCCCTATAGTTTACTTTGAGTTGAACTTATACCTAACTTTGTTAGTAGTGCCCGACGCCCCTGGAAAGTTAAAACTCTTAAACTTTTAATATTAACTTCCAACAATACCCTTCTCTTTAGAATTTAGGAATTTTAATGAAAATTTCCTCTTGCTCTTCTCTCTTTCTCATTTATCTCTGTGTTCAATCTTCCATCGCCCTTCCCATAAAATAAAAATCATTTCTCTCATCCCTGTCTCTCTCCCTTGTCTCTTTCCTCCATCTCTTCCTTCTTTACCTCTCTCTACTATCTCTCCCTCTTCCCTTACCCTTATATTATCTCGCTCCTCTTTCATCGTAACTTCTCCAATTTCTTCTTTGTGTCATATCTCTTTTCTCTCTTCCCTCTTTCATTTCTCTCATATTTCTTTACTTTTCTCCTTTCTCTTTCTCCCTCATTTGTTGCTTTTTAACTTCTCTCTATCAGGAGAGTAGAGAGAGGAGAGAGAGAAATGGGAGAGATGACAGAGAAGAAAAGGAGATGGGAGATGAGAAAAGTTGAGACAGAGGACAGGAAAGGAGGGAGGGGGAGGGGGGGGAGGGGGAGAGAGAGTTGCATATAATCCCTTTGAAGTGTCAAAAGGGCACTTTTGGAAGTTAATATTAAAATTTTAACGGTCCATAGGGGTGTTTGGTGCTAATTACAAAGTTTAGGGGGTATAAGTTCACGAAGGGTAAACTACAACAATGTTTTGTGCAATTTCCATAAATTTTTTTGTTGCTTACATTATTACTAAGATCATGTATGATTTACTTTATTTATATATTTTCTGGGGGAAGATTTGATGTACGACACTAATACTTTATTTTTATGATGCCAAGACAACACCAACAACTAAGCATTTATCTTAAGTTCTGGCTTTGGCTAAGAGAATCTTTTTCTTTTCTTTTCTTTTTCTCTTTGGGTGGGTGGGGTCATATCGCTATTCTCCTCATCCTCTTCTCCCAATTGAAAGCAACATATATCTACCCTTATCCTAGTAGAATTGTCAACTACAATCATATTACTTCTCTAAAGTGTAGCACCCATTGATCTCCATTGGACATGTCCAAATTCACTTCCCACAAATGAAATCATTTTTTAATCCTTTTTCATGTTGTTACCTGTCATCTAATTACTCTCATTTCAACTACTTCATTTCTCCTAAAGATGTTGACCAACGTGCATCAGATTCTAGTGGATTCAAGCTTTAAACTCTTTGGGTCCAGGTTGATGACATTTTTTTGCCCATTTGATGATAAAAGGGAAGGGCTATGATCTAATGACTTGCCCGAATGGTCGAAGGGTTACTATAATGGTGGATATACTGTTATAATATAATTTGTAGGTTACTTGAGTGAGAAAACCGATGTTGTAGAGGGAAAGGTTCAGTTAATGGTGAAGAGAGAGAAAACTCTTGAGTTTGTTGTGTTGGATTCCCAGGGGAAGGTGCTCTCTCTTGTAAGTTGTAACCAATGGCAATGATACTTTCTCGATTTTCTCCTTGTGATGTAAAACCTCAATGTCTCTTTTGTTTATGTGTTTTTGCATTTCTATTACTTGTGGAGTTTCTTGTGAGAAAATCTTGGCTTGGTTTTCACCAAGGATTTGTCCGGGCCTTTGCTTGTGTTTCTGCTGCCCAAACTTAGGTGTCAGGTACCTTGTTGTGCTCCAACAGAAAAATAAAATTCACTTGGATTCTAAACTATTACATTGTGGAACTGAAGACAATAATGTTTTTTTTATTATTTTTTGAAATTAGAGTTTTCTTTGCCATTTGCATAAAACATATGTTAAATTTACTATCTATTGGTCGTTTATTTTTCCTGCCTATTGCAGTCCATTAAAATTGTAAGCTTGTATTTGACTGGCTAGATTAACAAAAAAAAAAAAAAAAAATGTCACCAGGCTTCAAACCTGTACCTGTAACATCTATAACTCGTTGCTGTTGCTTAATAGAGATCTCCATTTCCTAAAATGTAATATAAACAAAATGAGCTATCACCATGAGTTTGAAGTCAGTTGGCCTGTTTAGAAGCCTGATGAAAACTTTTTTAACTTTATTATCTTTTATGCTTGTCGCTTCTATTAAGAGCTTTCTGTTAAAAAATTTACAGTGTTACATATTGGTTGGAGCTATAATTTATTCTTCTAATATATCATATATGATTCGGCAGTTCTTCCACATTTTGATTTTTTTTTGTTCTGCTTTTTTTTTTTAGATGAGAAACAAGCAGGACACTATAAGCCTATCTAGTAATAACAATATTTCCAGTGACAGGTTAGAGATTTTGAACGGAATGGTATTAACCTTACTTTGGACAAGAGGAAGGAACTGGAGAATTTAAGATCTCAAATAGACAAATTAAGTGTACAGTACATCCAAAATTGAATGAAGATAACAGTCTGCTTCTCTTGAGTGAGCCAGAGCTAGCTGGAATGCCTCCACAATTCATAAAGGTTCATTATCCAAGGCCTTAAATCTTTTCATGTTTGTAGCTTCAATTTTTTTATTGAATCTTTCTTTTTCTACATCTTTTTGTCCACTGCATTCATCTTGAGATTGTTGGGATTTTGCTCTTCTTTTATGTTTTAGTAGGGAAAAAATTCAGGTTATATTGTCCCTAAGAGCTGCTTAATGCAATAATCATAGTCTCGTAATTCACAAATTATTCAAAAAAATCATGAAATAATTCACAAATATGTGAAGAAATGATTCAATTTACGAAGAATTTGCCCAAAAGATCCAAACAATTTGCGATAAGTAGCGAACTATTTGCAAACAAATCGCACTTTACTAGCATTTGTTAACAATTATATGTCATGTATAAGATTATCAATACTATATACCGACACGGTACACCCACTTCATATCCCGAACTGTTGCCGAAAAATTTCTAAATCTCTTACATCTTTTTTCCTAACTTCTAAAATTTTGTGCCTCACCAAATTATTCCCGTATGGCGAACTTGTGAATATGGCAGTAATCGAGTTCCACACAGGATTCTAGTTGCCTGCGCGAGTGGAATGACAAAATGATCAGACATACCTATTGATGACTGACTGACTGACATGAAACCAATAGTAATTTTTAATATTTGAAGCAGTTTATGTACCCTCCATGAAAACACCATTACTTTAATGATGATCTTATTCTTTCTTTATGATTCAGGATATGCACCTAAACTGTGACTAAAACCTAAGTGGTGTGACCTAGGATGTGGAGAATCTGAAACTGAATATAGATTTAGTTCAATATTCTTGCTTTTATTATTCCCCGACATCAAAAATTCATCCGGGCTAGTTAGCGACTGCAAAAGCCAATGGTGTGACAATACCTCTATGATAATGAATTTTCAATAAGAAAAATGTCAAAACATAATATCAAATGATTTAACAGCATTTCCTCTTAAAAAACTGCTATACATGTATTTAGACCATCTATGTTACCATCTATATTAGGAGTTACCTGTTTGCTGCCAACTTATGGGGTTTGTTTTATTGATAGTTGTTAGAATATAAAAAGATTACACTGAACCCTCACCACAGCTTCGTAGTTTTGGTGCAGTGGCAGTATTAGAGCAATGCGGGTTCAATTTTTGCAAGGCGTGCATTTAAAAACCGGATTTAAAGACAAAAAGTACCACTGTGTAAAAGCCCAGTTTCAGCCCATATAAAAGGGCGCACTTCACACTTTTGATGCAGTGGCAGAGACTTTAATAACAATATTTTTTTGTAGAAAATCTCTCCTTTAACAACACGAATTTGGGTTTCAGGTGACATGGATTTGATGGGTTGTTTCATAGGTTGCTCTCTCTGGGCGCTCCAAATAAACTAAAACATTTAAGTGTAGTTCATGTTATTACCTGCTTTTTGCATCAGTTGAGTGTAAACAAGAAACTATGTTCCTCATTGTCATGCCAATTTTCTATACTAAAATTATTTATCTGCGGTTCTTACATCTTTTTTGATGATTAAGCTGTGTTTTTCAAATCTTAAAGCCCATCATTTGATGTTTGAAGTGTGTGTAATATATATATATATATATATATATATATATATATATAGAGAGAGAGAGAGAGGAGAGAGAGAGAGAGAGAGAGAGAGAGAGAGACGTGTCATTCCGGAAGGATTCGAGATATCAAATTCTTCCCACTCAGATACAACCTTACGACATCCGTATGCAAGATTCATTCCGTTGAAGTTAATCTACATTATTTCAAGTAATTAAAAACTATGTATTTTGAATATTTTTTGCCCATCCATCAAGTAGGCGTAAAATGGACGTCCAAAAATAGCATATTTCTTAGATCTACGTTTTTAGACATATAAATTCTCGATCCGATTATTTCATCATGATCTAAACACTTAAAAATCCTCACACACCAATTTTTATTAGATTTCAAATATTCTACACCGTTAAACTAATCAACTCACTATTTCAGCCGTCCATTTTGCGCCTACTTGATGGATGGGCAAAAAGTGTTCAAAATACATGATTTTTGATTTTTAGTTACTTGAAATAATGTAGATCAACTTAACGGAGTGGATGTTGCATTCAAATGTTATAGAGTTGTATTTGAGTGGGAAGGATTCAGCCTCGAATCCTTCCGGAATGGCACAAGTCTCTCTCTCTCTCTCTCTCTCTATATATATATATATATATATATATATATATATATATATATTATTTATATATATGAGTGATCTGGTGAGAAGGCCTCTTTAAACGAGAAGGTAAGACAACGAATAGCAGCCGTTAGATTGAGACAATTAATAGAGAACCACTCTAGTTGATATTAGAATTGTGAGGCTTCATGAAAAAAAACAGGCAATCGGCATGTGAAACGGTTCAATCCGCAGAGAGCGTCGTTCATCCGATCAAAAAGAAAAGACGAAGAAAAAAAAAAGAGAAGAAAAGAATCTCGGATCAGGAAAAGCACGCATGTAACTGGCACTCTCATTCTCTTCTTTCGTTTGTTCTCATGTCTCCAAAACCCGCCTAGATTACTTATCTTCCTTTTCCTTCTCATCCCACTCTTCTCTTCTCGTGTTGTATTGCCTCCTTAATTTTCTCCTCCCTTCAAAAAAGGGGATTTTTTTTCTTCCTTAATCCTCTGTTGATCATATCTCAGATTTATTACACAAACTGAAAAGAGTCCCATGTAGGTTCCCCCTTTTAATATTCAATTTATAATTGGTTACTTTCAGATGCATTGTTCTAAATATGATATACTGATGATAATCATAATCAACTCCTTTAAAAGGTTTTGTGAAGAGTTTTTCTTGCTCGAAAAGTCATGTTATTTTTCAATCACCGGTTTGCTTAGTCTTCTTTAACATATAATTTAGTTTTAAATAACACAATAGCACATAAAACCTTAATTTTAATTTTGAATTTAGGATGTTGTTTTTGTCTTTTCCTTTTCTCTTCTTTTCTTCTTCGACTTTTTTCTGTTTCTTTTCTGTTTGACTTTTCTTCTTTTCCTTTTGTTTTCTTTTCCCCCCTCTTTGATCGAATGACAGAAACGCTATGCAAAGTCGAACCGAGTGTCAGTTCATTTATCTTTTTCTCTTTTTTTTTTCAACTCAGGGCTCTTACTGATCTGGTATTTGGCTCACCCATTCTCTCAACGATTGTTTGAATCTAACAATCTATATTTGTTGTCTTTCCTTCTCACCTAAAGATGCCTTCTCTCTCTCTCTCTCTCTCTACACCACACACACACAAACAAGGATCTCATCATCAATCCATGGCACCAAGTGACAAGCTTCCATCCTAATGTATATGGGTAGGGGAGAGGACGATAGCCGACACCCTCCACAAGCATACACATTAAGGAGTGCTAGCAAGTCACTAGGTTCCTCACAGATAGCATACTATATCTTAATCCCACATTACACCCCAATTTTCCAAAATTGCTCAAACATTTATACCTTTCCCCACTTACCATATATAGGTTTGCATAAGCACCGGTATATCTTCATAGAGTCTTCACACACGCACACACGAAAGTGGGTAGCCCCGCTGGTAACATTCCTGCCTCCTAAGAGGGAAATTCGATTTTCATTGTTGTCGAACGGGGAGTTGGGCTTTGAGCATTTACTGAGGGGTGTGTCAGTCTTTATGATGTGGACAACAGAACAAAGACATGGCGTATCTATCATCGTTGGAAAAGACGCGCCAACTCTAGATAGATCCAGTTGTTCTGGTAGTATTAGGGTTACTAGTTTCTTTTTTTTAATTTTTGATTTTTAGTAATCAGAATTGTAGTATGATTTTTGGTTTCTTTTTCATGTATGTTTCCTTTTCATGTATTTTTTTTCTTTCTTTTAGACCTTTTGATTTCTTTTAGGATTAGTATTTCTGATTCAATTGTAACTTGGAGAGCACAATTTTGTAGCCTATATAAGGTCCCCATGTATTCACTTTGAAAGACAATGAACAATCAATAAAATCAATAAAAATTTGCTTTCTCTTTGTGAGTTTGTTATGAATCTTGAATCCTCTTTCTAATAGTGGTGAGATGCCCTATTAAATCTCAATTAGTGGTGTCGAGATGCCTTAATTGGATTATCAGTTACTATAATTCTCTATTCCCCTTTCTTTCTCTTCACAATTAAATTTCTTTCTCTCTCAAATCTTGGCCGAGTTCTTCATCATCGACCCACTCGCTTTCGTCAACAACCACTCGACTTCGTCACCATCACACTTCTCTTCTTCCTTCCTGCCGATGACAACCAGCTCAGACCCAAGCCCGCATGAGTTCAAGACCCGCTGCTTTTCAACATCAAGTTGCATGCTGCCTTCCCGTGAGTAGCAGAATCCATTCCTGAGTGCTGCAAGCTCAGGTTCAAACAAAATCAACTGCACAAGTTCTAGACCAGCCAGTAAACAAAGTGATTGCACAAGTTCCAACAAAGACCAAGGAAAGCTCCAACACATATTCAATCAACATCAAAGTGCAAGTAATATCTCAAACAACCAATTATTTCTCTGATAGATATCAAGGTTTGTCCACAAGCATCTAAGGTATGATTCCCGTTCATCAAACTATTTATTTACAAATCAAGATAAAACATCTCCAGTTTGTTATCGAACTTGATCTACTGTCCACATGAATTGAGAGCGTGCGAATCTGAATTGCGTTGTAATTTCAATATTTATTTTCTTGATAGTAGGATCTTTTATCTGCAATAACCATAGCATACAATTAGTTTCTTGTTTTGATATGGATAAAGTACTCGCATGTTAAATAAAATAGCTGATATTAACTGTTTTAAGCTTTCCTATCAATGATCTTTCTTGTTAATGAAGCGTATCTTTGAGTTTATTTTTATTTTTTGTTTCCGCCCCTGTACACGTTTCACATTACTTTACCTTTAAATAGTTAAAAACAATAAAGTCTATAGGGATCTTCTTCTTCTCTCTCTCTCTCTCTCTCTTTCAATTTTTTTGGAAGGTTTGCTCTTTTTCTCTCAGGGGTTGTTTGGATGCATAGGGAAGCGAGAGTGGGAGGCCTCATTTCCTACTTCCATCGTCCATCCAAACACCGAAAAAGAAAAATGGGAAAACCCCTTTCCTTTCTTTTCCCTTTTCTTTTACACCTCTCTTTTACATAATCAGTTCTTCACTTTCAAGGTGCCACAGTTAATTTTGTGGCCATGTAAATCTCATTTGTAATAAGTTGTAGCTTAAAACAGTTAATTTTGTGGTCATGTAAATCTCACTTGCATTCGAATTATAGTCCATTTTTTCATAATTAATTTTTATTTTAATATTATTTTACGGTCAATTTTGTTGCAAACTTTTCCACTTCAACTTTCACACTGCCTTCCAAACATTGAAAAAGACATAACATTTTCGAACCATACTTTCTGACAACATCCAAACACCGGAAAACTTACTAACCAGTTCTCAAGTTCCAAAGGAAACTATTACTACTTCCTCCCTTCCACCCTTAACCAAACTGCCCCGCAGTTTCAATTTCTGGGAAGGGTATATGCTCTCTCTCTCTCTCTCTCTCTCTCTCTCAGTTTCAATTTCTGAGAAGGGTAGATGCTTTAAACCTGATGTGACTGCTTCATGCTTTCTTTGCTTGCTGCTCCTTTTTTCAGCTTTTGTCAGTCTTTTGAGCTGAATTTGTGTTGTTTTCTAATACAGCTATGGTTTGATCCTGATCCTCCACTGTTTCTTTGTTTGTTTTAGAAGTCATATATGCTGGATATTTTTTTTATTTCAAATTTCTCTGGGCGCTTTTTATCATTAATCATTTTATTAACTAGTTGGACTTTTGCTTACCATGTATTTCTTCAAGATTAATTTTTGTTAGTCTATCATAAAAAACAGTAAGCTTTGTGCACTTGAAGACAACAGTGGTAGAAATTGGATCATCACATCATGTTGCATAGCCTGAGGGAACATCACAAATGAGGATGGTCACTGAGATTTCTTGTGCTAAGAATCTGTTGGTTGGTCGCTAAGTTAAACATGCTGCAAGTTCAAGTCTTGCTTCCATTTTGAGAAGACTCCTCATGCTGTTGTGACCATTGTTTTCTTTGATGAGCATTTTATGCCTTTTCCTATCGTACAGTAGTCCATGCGCCTGCACCTCCTGATTCTGTATTACTTCTGGTGCTGGTGTGCTTGAGGTGATGAAGTTTATAAACTTAAGAGCAACTGTCAGTCCCATGAAAGTATTACTTGCTACACTTAAGTTTTGCTTTTAGTGAAGCCATGTTCATTAATTCTGTATTAACCTCGCACATTGTTACTACTTGTTCTAGGTAGATGGTCTAGTCAGTATCTAGATTTGTAGTAAATGCGGAAATTCATCGTTAATCAGATCTATATATCCTGGATTTTGTATCCTGTGCGATACTCCATGTTATTCATATTAGTTGTACATGTTACATGACATCAGAGCCTTAGAGGAACTTTATCTGTATCTTGTTTAAAATTCCTTCATATTGAATTTGGGATGCTTATTGGCTCAATTTAATGTGTCGAATTTAGTCGTCTGCCTTACCTATTCATATTCATGGATGAATAACTTGGAGAATCACCATCTGGTTTCTTTTTCCTGGTAGGTTTAGTCTTCATTCTGCTACCTGCTTTATCTCATTCTCAGGGCTATTTACTGTTCAGCTGCGGCTGCATTTCAGTTTTCACGGTTATCTTCTGTTTTTTTTACAAGCTTGGAAATTTTACTTTACTCTTATGGGTTAGCCTCTCTTCCTTTTTCACTGTAAACGTTAAGGCTGCTCTTATTACTCAGAGCTTGGAAAAAACTGAAGGTGCAAAGCTGAAGGTCTTCCTGAGAAGCCATAATATTTCACCGATACTTGAGTACTGCAAGGTATACTATTTCTTTCTTTCTAGCATAGAGTTTACATATTAATCTTTTATTTAAAGAATGTTTTACACCTGTATCCATTACATCTGCAATATTTCAACTTTCAGCGGAACATTTGTTAGACCAGGCATATTTTCCTATTGCATCCATCTGTGGTATACCATTTGATTTAAATAGAGCACTGTATAAAAGACTAGTTCTTTCTATACAGGGAGCTTGGCATTGCAACTGATGGTTATCTCATATTAGTACTACATGTGGTACCGCCTAGGTAGAAAGAGAAGGGACGGGGGGGGGGGGGGGGGGGATATATCAAAGCCTTAGCCTTTATCTAATAAACTCGAACCATTATGATTCGCTATCCTTGTTTCATTGAATTTTAGCCCTTGAACAGGTTTTACAATTAGAATATAAAATCAAATCAAAACAAACAACTAATCAAATCTCCAACGACTAACTAGATATTGTTAAGATTTTAAAATTTTAACAAATCCAGAATTCATTTTCGAAACTGAAGCTTAAATCAGAGGATAAAATATTATTTCAAATAAGAAGATAGACTCCTAAGTTATTTACACTAACGAATTGTTAACTCTAAATAAATTCCTACAAGATGATATAGAATGCTGATTAATTTTCAACTACATCATTTCACTTTCCACTGTACAACTCTCATCCTCCATATCGGTCTTGTGGCTTCCTTTTTACATGCTTCATTCGGGTATCACAGCAAGCTATTAATGAGGCCAATGAATGACTTTCTGATGACGGCATAATCTAAAGGAACTGCGGCAACAAAAACAATGGATTGGTACTACTGACAATAAACAAGCATTATATCTGAGTGAGTGCTTTGAAGTATGTTGAGAATCTCAAACTCCTTGTGGGAATAATCCAGAATCATTGCAGGCAAGATGTAATTTGAACGATATCACTGAAGGCTGCGTTGATTCAAGATACGTGTTCTCCTTCAACCCATGTTGATTTGGAATGGCAATTGAATCAGATTGATTTGCTCGAATGATGGTGATGACTGAGTGTGGGAAATGACTGGATTGAAGATGGGAGTAGTGATTGGCTGGGAAATTACTTCAAGTATGGTGGCTATAGCTAGAGGATTCAGTGATGGGATAGTGATGGCTGGAACGACATTGGCAGGAGTTGGAGTTGGAGTTGGAGTGGTGAAGGTGATGGTGATGATGACAATGGTGGGGTGGCGACAGTGGTTGACAAAGAGTTCTCCTGTCATTATTTGTTGAACTTTGTGGTCTCCACCTTGGGTTGATTGTTTTGTCTATTTAAATGTCTGTAACCAACTGGGTTGGCGATCAAACTAAGTTCGAATCTGTTGGATTTGTGCTTGTGGGTCTACAAAGGCATCTGCTATGTGGGAGGTGGTTTGTGCGCGTGTGCTCGCTATGATGCAATGCAAAACTTAAGGATGCAATCTTATATAGATGAATGTTTTTTTGAAAATTTATAAACTTTTCTGATCTGGATAGAAACTAGAAATGCAAGAAAAATAAATGTTAAATACTGTTCTGGAGCTTCTAATGCTTAAACCGAAGCTTATTGCTTAAACCTAGGTTCTAATACCAAGTTGGTGCAGTCCAGGGAGAAGAGGAAAAGAGAAGAGGAGAGAGGAAAAAATAACAAGGCCTTAGCCTTATCAATCAAAAATCATTCTTAGTCACCTCCTTCATTGAATTTCAGCCTTTGAATAAGATTTACAGTTAGAGGTTTAAATCAAATCAAGATGAACAGTAATCAAATCTCTAATAACTAACTAACTAGATATTATTGAGATCTTAAAAATCTCAACAAATCCAGAATTCTGTTTTGAAACTGAAACTTAGAACAGAAAATATATCCTATTTCATAAACATAGACTCCCAATCTATCCAAACCAACTAATAGTTAACTCCATACAAATTTCTACAAGATAGGATAGAATCCAAATTAATTTTCAGGAATAACAGCATGTTGTTGCTTTCATATTTATTTTCTTTACCTTATAAGTTTGTTCTTAACACTTATCTGCAACTGATGTTTTTGGTTGTTACTGGAACTTATAATTTATAAATTTCAATGGTTGTTTTTAATTTTTTATTTTTTTGGGGGTCTTACTACGGAAAATGTGCTACATGAGGTGTTAGATGCTCCCATTAAGTACCGTAGCCACTAATTATAGCCCCATCTATTTCCCCCACTATGAAGTAGCAGAATTTGTGTGCCGCAAGTGCAATGGTGTATATTACGTGTTGTAGCTGCTGCATGCAGTCTTCTGCTGCAAAAAGCAAAATACACAGTTTGAATGCACCAACTATGTAGACCTGTGCTTTAGATACCAACCATATCGAGCATGGAGATCGATACGGGTAATATAATCTCACTCACATACAATTGCACACAACAGAAAGGATAATTTACTATACTAAATTTCCGGTACCCTCATCAAAGTTATTGAGAATCATGAACAGAGGCCTTGTTGGAAAAAGGTAGAATGCTCTCATTTATATAGACTCACTTTCCATTCTGCATGATCTTAAAGTAACAGAATATGCTGCATAAAAATTCTCATTTTCCTAGTACTCTAGTGAGGTTCTCCATGAGTACCTCATATTTGGTGGCCAGGAACGCGGAGGTGTAATCCGGATTTGATAGCGGAAGCAACAAGGAAACCCAAATAAAATCTTATTCTCATGGCGGGATGGGATACGACGACCACGGCAGCAGCAACAACAACAACAACAACAAAGCCTTTGTACCAAAATTGTGGGGTCGGCTACATGTATCCTTATTCTTCCATCAGCTTTCTTAAGGCCGTCTCCTCAATAACGTGAGGCATTAACGTATCTTTGTTAATTGCCTCCATCCAAGATTGTTTAGGCCTCCTTATAGTCCTTATTGCCACATTAATTATAATTATTTCACTTTTCCTAATTTCTCATGGTAGGATATGACTAGTTAGATAATTTCTCTTCCAAAATCCAATGTCAGTTCATTGAAACCATATAAACACATATCTATGACTCCTACATAGAGAAAAATAGATCAAGCAAATAAAGAGCCACTAAGATCGAGAGTTCTCATGTCAATCCAAGATAGCTTGAGGATGCAAGGCTATGAAGCACATTTATGTCTTGAGATACGGAGACCTGCATACCTGTGTCCTTAGTTGATTCTCACGTGAGACCTTTCAAAGAGAAAGAAAGAAAGAAGGGGAATAAAATAACTTTCAGGCTAGGCTTGATGATGTTCTAGACACACAAGGAACATGGCCGAGGCATATCCTGGACATGTTTCTGGATTTCTTTCTTTTATGGTTATTCTTTAATAATTTTGGACAGTCTGCATTTTTTAATTATTAAAGTTTCACAAAATAGTCTTACTTTATGTTTTCTTAGTCACTAAACTTTGGTGTTCGTCTACTTTGCAGGTTGGGGCCACTAGGAAATTAGTAGCTGTGGCCTACGGGCAGAGATGTGGAAAAGAAAATCTTGTTATCTTGGATAATTTGGTGAGATTTTGCTTCAATGGGAAGTCTTTTTTGAACAATTTAATTCTTCTATACCTATTTGGAATTTATATATATATATATATATATATATATATATATATATATATATATATATATATTAATTTGAAGTAATATCTTTGAGGTCTACTTGGATTTCACTCTATAGTCCATATCATCAATGCTAACCTAGTTAAAGATTGCCCCTTGGAAGGTATAAATGGGGAGTGATTTACCTTGTTTTTCAGATGAGAAACAATTTCTGACATTTTTTTAGTCCGTTTATCATGCGGTGCAGTCTTCATTTTTTTTCACTCTTCAGTAACTGGGGAATTGCACATATCACGTTTCTTATTCAGTACTTGACATCGCAAGTTAACATGAGGCATGATCTTTTACTGTGTAGTTTAATGTTCTGTTGGTCCCCTCGTTGAAAAATAAAGAAAAACTCACATTGTTAGATGAATATGGGTATTCTTTCTGCATCTCCACTATAAGTGGCTGGCATCAATCAGAGCTGGATTTGTTCACACTAATAAGCGTGAGACATGACATCTGTTAACCAATGTGGCTTTTATTATTCTTGTTTAGGTCATGTGGTAACACAAGGCACACATATTTCTATTTATCACAGGCACACAATCTTCTGAAAACAGGAAATAACCTTCTGCCTGCATTCACACAAAAGAAATATTAACTTGCACTTGTATTTGTTAATGAGATTAATAAAATAGAAATAACAAAAGTAGGATAAGCAGAAGGAATTCTCTTCTGTTGTTGAGCAAGATCAAGATGTTGAGCATGCTATAGAACAAGTTAAAAGCTTCTTCCCAACAATCTTGGTGCTGCTAGGGTCAAGGCTTCTCATGAAAGAAAACAATTTCATGGGATTTCCCCATCATGTAACTACCCGTCACAGAATTTCTTATAGAAGAGCATACCCAGAGAAAAGTCCGAAATCTTCGCAAATCCAAACCTTTGTCCAGTTCCACACATTGACATGCGTAACGTGTCGACTATAGAAGAATTGTATCACACCTCACATGTCCATCTCTGTATTGTTCAATGTTTCAACAACAATAGAACTTGAACAGGTAACCACACAGACAAGCATGTATAGGGGATGGCTATGCTTGGGGCTATTGTTTTAGTTCAGGCCACGTTAACCATTCTTGTTTAGGTAAATGTTTGAAATTGTAAAACTAATTGGCCATGCCTTATCCTGATTTCTAAATATGCTTCATTGATTCATCATTCATTATGATATAGTCTGTACCAATATCTGGTGATTAAAAGTCTTTTCTAGCATTCACATCCATTTTGTGGATTGTCTTATCATTCTAACATCTAGCACTAGATTTGATCCTCTCATAATTTTCATTGCGCGTATGCATATACCATCTCAGTAAATTCTTGACCACCATATCCTCAGTTTGTGGGACTTATATTCTTAGTATTCGATCTTGTTTCAATCATTATTCTTCATGATTTTAGTAACAGTCTCCACATCCATGTTCCTTTTGTTGCCTGGAATGTGATGCTGACAGGTTAGCCCAATATTACAATGTTAAGGTTGCTTTATTAGTTTTTCTTGCCATTGCTAGAGGGTCAACACACTTTTCTTCTATATTAATCATCCTTTATCATATTACATTGTTCTCCCTTTCTTCTCTTGGTTATAAATTTGTTAATTGTGTGATCTTTATCCTAATTGTTGCTGATTAATATGGAACATATTGAGCTATTCCCTATTTACAGAAAGTTTAGGATTCAAATGCAAATTGTTCTAATATTGTTACTTTGTAATGCCCGTCACGGCATCAAACCTCAAAGTTATGAAGGTAAAGGGATTCTTATTGTCTAACATTCCCTGCGTATTGAGAACCATCTTTTGGTTAAGACTTGGAATGCGTCCAACAGTTATTTTTTCCTCTTTAAGCCATTTAAATTTATTGGGTTGGATCTGGACGTGGGTTGCCCGGAAACAATCAATGTCCATACCACTGCTCCAAAACCATGAAAATGAGGGTTAATGATTTTTTTATCTGTTAACAGTTACATGGACATGGCTCTTGACTCTCACTCTTGTGGACAAGTTCTTGTTATACTTTTAGGCCATGCACTTTTGTATCTGTTTGCAGATTGGCTTAATCAAATAAAGTACATTTTGATTGCAAGCCTTCTAGGCTCACTGATATTTCTTTGGTTTCTCTAATATTTGCATCTTTTAATATTGTTCTTATTTCCCTTTTAAGATCTTTTTCTGTCAATTTTGATTATAAGGAAGTTGCTAATTTTTCCTCATATTTTATTCAGATCCAGTTGCGGCATAAATTTGCTCGATTGCTTGGGTATTCTAGCTACGCGGATTTTGTTATTGAACCTAGAATGGCGAAGACCTCTGCAAAGGTTTGTGCCTTGCTGCCACATAAAAGTAGGCTTTAAAAAATTAAATCTTCAGTGAAGTGCATACAGATTTATGTTCTTTGGTTTAGTATATTGATGCTAGATAATTAGATATTTGGATGTCAAAATGTCAAATATTGCATTCTTTATTTTATAACCATGGACCATGGTTTCAAATATCGGTTGATTCCGATACGTATTGGTAATATTGTATCAGATTTTGAGGTACCCGGTAGCAAATTTACCCTATAGTATCTCCTGATATTGTTGATATGGCTAATATTGCCGATATTGATGCCTGATATTGGCGATATTGATACTAGAAGCCACGACCTGATACTGATACCAATACCAATACCAATACCTAGATTTTAAACCATGGTTATAACTAATTATTAAATTTACTTTTACATAAACTTTGTTTTTGGAATTGCTCATAATTGTTTCAGCATATTGGAGCTGTTGATAATCTTTGTTTTAAAGGCATCAGACGAACTAGGTGATGGGAAAGCATAATTTATTCATATATTTGTCCTTGGATAAATAAATGTTTGTAAACATAGAGATAACTTTAAAACAATGTAAAAGATATGAGTGATTTCATTAGTACCAAATCAACTCATTCATAAGTAAGGCTTTTATTTTATACTCCAATTGATGCATCATGATTGAAGAACTATACCATATCTAGACTTCTACTTCAGGATACCGTATTTTGTGTGGGAAAATCAGAGACTTATAATAGCATGTAATATACTATTTATAGTTGAAATATACAAAACTTCATGCAGAAGCAGAACACACCCCATTTTCCAATTAACATGGAATTATTTAATCAAAATTTATATTGTTTGTTAAACATATATTTAGGAATTGAGAGAGTTTAATTCTCTCACCTTGATTATTATTATTATTATTATTATATATAGACTCAATAATACATTTTTTTACATATAAAACCTTATATAATGTCTATTTTTCGAACACTCTCCCTCAAGCTGGAGTATATACATCATACATGCCAGCTTGTGATAAATAGACTCTACTTGTATCGTCCCAATGGGCCCCGTAAATCTTCTATGAGACATGCCGAGTTTGAATAATCTTATCCTTCACAACCTTCTATTGTACAATATTGTATCCCACCTCTATATGCTTGTAACTCATGAAAGATAGAATACTCGGCACTTGGTTGTCACGATACAGTCTCATAGAAGACTTTAACATGAAACCAAACCTACCAAAAGATCTCAGATTGAAACCAGGTCACACGTTAAATTTTCCATTGGGCGGTACTTAAGACTCAATGCTCGTCTACACCACGCTTTACAAATATGTGATTTTCTCCAACAAACATACAATATCCTATAGTGGACCCGCCTGTATCCTGCCTATAACCAGCAATAGAAAAGCCAGCGTTTTGAGTAGGCCCACAATCTGATGGGTATGCAGTTCTTTGCCTTTAAGTTACCCAAGTATTTGTGCTGTTGAACCCCAATGGCTCGTCGTGACGTAAAGAGAAATTGGCTCACAACATTCACTGCAAACGAAATATCAAGTTGTGTCGCTGTTAAGTACATAAGCTTTGCCACTAGCCATATGTATCTACCAGGATCCTCTAGAAGCTCTTCTTGATCTTGTGACAACTTTGAATTAGAATTTATCAGAGCTCCCCAAGCTTTACAACCTAACATGCCAACCTCATAAAGCAAATCAAGCACATACTCTCATGAGAGAAAATTCGCTTCTTGGATCTGGCTACTCTAATGCCTAGAAAATAACGCAAAGATCCAAGATTCATAGTTTGGAATCACCGCCGGAAATAACATTTAAGACGCTCAATTCCCTCGACCACCCCTTGTAATCACAATGTCATCTACATACACAACTAGAAGGATCCTCTTTCCCATCAATGTTCTCCTATTTACTCCAATCATCCAATTAACCCAACTTTCATGCCGGGTACCAGTCAAAGTTATGTACCCGTCCCCATACTCATGCCACAAACTGAGACATACCACAATTCTGGTAACACCGTGCCAGCCTCTGCATCATACAATCAAAGATTAAACTCTGTTAAGTGTCATAAATGTCCTTTGTTTTAGTTTGCTTAATTCGTGACTTAAAAGTCTTTTTATAATGGGTTTTTGTTCAATTGGGTCTTAGGATATGTGGACTGTAGCGAACGTTTGCATCATCAATTTGAGCTGTTAACATGTATTCCTATAGGTGTATTTCTGGCAAATGAACTCTTGTGACCCACTAACCTGTCCCAAGCTTTCATTAGTGTTTTTGAGGAGTGTCTGACCTAATAAGGATTGTGGGGCAGGTTCGGGTTCAAACATTGAGCCTAATAACCATCAGGATTGGGTTTGGATGGGATAGTTTCCCAAGCCTGACTATCTTATAACCAATATATTTATGTCAATTACATCATGATGGTTTTATTTGTGAAAATACCTACCATTATAAAATATATATCTTTTGTTGCACCTAAATATGAATTTATAATTCTTATTGTGTACTAGTAAAATGAAGTAAACTAACTATGTTAATCAACCACTCTTTTAGATGAACAAAAGGGATGGGATTAAGGTTATCCCTTGGTAATAGGTTAATAGTTTTCTTGAGCAATTATATTTCATTTTATTTCTTCTTCTTTTCTCCTAATTTACTTATTTACAAGCATGTAGGGAATAGTAAGAATTGTTAACTTTATTGTTTTCTTCAATTATGTATTGAGTAGTAATTTGTTTTCTTCAATCATGTAATTAGTAATTGCTATCACGTAAAGAATAAGCATAATTATAGTGAAGGAGGAATTTTCTCTTTTAATGATCCTCTACCTATGTGATTTATTAAAGTGACCTTCCTGGGCTTGGAGAGTGCTAGAATAATAGGCAAGTTTGGTTATAGAGTCCTAATAGTATTTGAAGTCTTATAGAGTTCTAGTAATATTATGAGTCATAGTTTATGTAGGATCTGATTTTGTATTGGTTTGTATAAGGAGAAGTTTGTTCGTAGTTTTATATAATTGTATTATGTATTTCTTCTAAGTATTAATAAAGATGTAGTCTTTTATAGTTTAATATGGTGTTGGAGCCCTATGGTTTTTGATCCAAGTCTCCACCACCACTAGACGTGTCCACAAACATCTTTCTTCTTTTAATCCTTCTTTCTTCTTCCTTTCACATTTCCTTTTCTTTTCTTTCTTTCCCAAGTCTCTTTATAAAAAAGAATTAACTAGTTCTTGTTACCATTTTTTTTATACCTGACAAGCAAACAACAAAAGATAGAGACATGTTAGAAATCTAGTGATCCAATGGCTGAAATTGTCTTGGTCGCATACAAGTGTATCAGAGTTTGATTTTGGAGTCAAATTTCTATGTTTTTGGACTTTCGAGACGCATTGATGGGAATTTTGTTATGAGTTTGGAGATCTCTAAGATCTCTTCTATTGAGTTGGAAGATCTCTAAATTCTCTTCTATTGAGTTTGAAGATTTCTAAAATCTCTTATTGTATTGAATTTGAGGATCTCTAGAACCTCATCTTCTACTAATCTTAAGAATCTTTAAATTTTCTCTTGTATTGAGTTTGAGGATCTCTAAAATCCTAATTGTGCTGAAAGAAAATGAACTTTTGACTTTTTTTTGTACTCTTTGCATAAATTTATGATTCAATTTTTGGTTCGACTCAGATTTGGCTAGGTGGTTTACAACTTCGACATTGTCATCAACAATTCAATAATTTGACATCAACATAAGTAATTCAGTAATTGTTTTCAGCACTTCGACAACTTCATTATTTATTTTTTAGTTTTATTGTTAGACACTTTTGATGTTATATCATCGTGAGTTCGAGGGTGGATATTAGATATAATAAGAAAGTTTGGTTATAGCGTCCTAATGGTATTTGGAGTCTTATAGAATTCTAAGTAATATTATAGGTAATAGTTGTGTAGGATCTGTTTTTTATGGGTGTATATGAGTAGAGGTTTGTTGATGGTTTAATGTAATTGTATTATGTAATTCTTTTGAGTATCATTAAAAATGTAGTTGTTTGTAGTTTAACACGGAGCTTCTTGGAGTATCTTTCTTTAGTTGCCTCCTCTGTGATGGGCCTTCCCGATTCACATATGAATCATCGGCGGTCCCCATTAAGAATGAGCATTTAATTGTTTCAGTTACGAATGTTATAATTTGATACAAGACATGATACTTAATGGAACATGTTTCCTATTGTAGAACTCTTTTCTATACATGCTATTATTGTGGGTCTCAAACAATCTTTTATGAATGAAAATAAATCTCACTTTCTCATTTGCAAAAAGAGAATGAGAGGTTTGAAGGTCCCATCCTCTCTTTGATGGAACTATCTACAAAAGGGAGACATTATGTGATGAGGACATGAAGGTCATGTGGGAGTTTGAATCAAGTCTGTATGTTTCTTTTAGTCTAGTCATGTTTACTCTCATTGAGTATTGTTTCTTTTATTTTAGTCTTGTTTTTGTCCCACATTAGTTTTGGAGACAAGTTATTAGTCTTTGTAAGTCTATAAATAGCAAGAGTCTGGAGAAATAAGGTAATGAATTTTGCTGAATTAATTTAGTTTCAAATGAAAATCTCTTCTTGAATTGGAGTGTGAAGACCATTCAAAAATAGGCTTGAGCGTGAAACTCAAACCCAACCCATTATCCTTTTATCTACTTCTTTCAAACCCTAATTATAAAAAGAAAAGAAAAGAGAGAATAACCACCAACAACCCTAATTTCTCTCTCCTCGCAACTCTCTCAACCCCGAAGCACATCACACCGCCATTATTAGCCATTAACCCTACGACCTCGCTCTCCACGTCGGCATCACATCCTCGTCTTCTTCCTCTATGCTCCTCGCCATCACGCACAGATCGATTGACAGCAACACCACCATGATCTCACCGGCACAGTCGATCTCCTCTTCCATTACCCTCGCCACCAGCCTCCTCGCCCTCGCCTTCGTGCCATCATCAGTGCCCGAGTGCTGCCACCCGAGCACCAGCCCAACCGCCGTCCAGGACTGCCGCCGCCACCCAACGCAGAGTAGTAAGCCGACATCTTTGACGCCTGTTGTTGTTTCCCCTTGGCCACCAGCTTGCTGCCAGACTCTGCTCGTGTCTAGTCTCGTCCACGCCGAGTGCTCAGTTGCGTGCCAGACCACAACCTGCGCGTGCCTAGTCTACAACCGTGCGCCCAAGTTTGCCGGCGAGCCACGCCCGTGTCAATGACAAAGCGCGCCCGTGTCGACGATCAAGCATGCTCAGTCGACGATGACATCACCGACATCTTTTGCGAGCATTCCCTATCTAGTCCCTCGCGAGTCAGCCTGTAACATCATCAACAACTTCAGCAACAAGTCAACAGTACAAGAACTACAACAACAAGAAATAGTAGAGAAAACAACACACGAACATGAGAACGACCTTCTCAGTAGGTAAATTTCTAATCCTACAAATTAGATTATTGATCGGGTTAAATCACATAATTTTATCTAATATTTTATCAATATTTCTTGTTGTACGATATTATTGTGAGTGTGTGCTTCTGTTGAACTTGTATTCATAATCATCGATATTGTGAGTAGAACACTTTCACGTATAACAAGGTATTGTGTTAATTTTGTTGAGGCTAGAACTATCCAACTACGCTTGCAATTAATTGTTAAAATCCATTAGCTTATATTAGAATTTTAGATTATTTTCTTTCTAGATCGTAATTTTGGTGAAGCGAAGCGTGTTCGAGTTTATCACTGATTCTTACATCACACATGACGCACGTTTCACATCATTATGTCCCAAGGTAATTATTATATTTTAAGTACTAATGCATTAAGAGATGAGTGCTTTCTTGTGAAATTTTATGGTATTTATATTTATATAAAATGCAGTTTATATCACCAACAAACATGGTAATCAACCTGGCCATATTTCATTGTGCTGTTTTAATTTTAATTGATGAGTCAATGTACACAAGAAAATGAGTCATAATGAAATGAACAAGAAAATGAGGCTGAAGGAATAAAAAAATAAAACCCTCATGTGCTCTGAAATACTAGTTAGGCCATCATACTATATTGATTATTTTCTATCAGAGAGGTTGTAGTGTCAGAAAAGTCAGTGTCTTATTTCGTATTAGCATGCTAAGTCCCTTGGAATTGTTGTGGTTGTTTAGTTACAGTCCAATGCATTCTCTAAAGAAAATGCTTTGCTTCCACAGGAAAGAGATTTCATTACATCATCAGGTAATTGATTAAATTCGTACTAAGCTCGGACATAATTTCCTTGTTAGAAGGATGTTGCTATTCATTAACCTCAAGTTAGAGTCTTGTTCCACTGGTATCGACATTCTGATATGAAATTAGAAGATGCGATGGCACTCAGGTTGATGTTTAACAACTTTTCTTTATAGCCTGCAGGTATTTGAATTTTTAGAGGATATCTCTGCCAGTTTAACAGACCATGCTACCAAAGAGCTTAGTGTTCTTAAAGATTTAAAGGTTTGCTATGAATAATCTACTATGCTTCTGTTGCTTTATTATTCTCTTTAACTCTTAATTAGTGCACCAGAATCATTTAAGAGCTATCTGGTATTGCAGAGAAAAGAGGAAGGGGATTCTCCTTTTGGAATGGAAGATTTATTGTATTATATGAAGAGAGCTGAAGAACAACATTTCAATCTGGACCTAGGAGAAGTGAAACAATACTTTCCTTTCAACTTAGTTCTGTCTGGAGTTCTCAAAATATTTCAAGATCTGTTTGGTATTTTCCTGAACTTAAAATCAACAATCACTGTTATAGGTCTATGTGCTTTGAAACTCTTTTGGGAAGTGCGTCTTGTAAATATATGTTCTTATGATAATTTTTAAGTTTTCTTTCCTAATAATAATTTCTGATGGCAGGCTTAAGATTTGAGCAAATCAATAATGCTGAGGTTTGGCATGAAACAGTTCGCCTCTATTCTGTTCTGGATTTCAGTTCAAGTGAGCTCTTAGGTTACTTGTACCTAGATTTGTTCTCCAGGTTCAAATCTCTCTTGTTAATATTCTTGTCTTTTGGTTGGTTGAATTAGTTGTTTTTAATATTAAATCTCTTATATTTGTGCCTCAGAGAAGGAAAATATACCCAAACCTGTGTTTTACCGCTTCAAAATGGATGCCTGTCTTCTGGTGGAACGCGTCAGGTGCAGGCCTTTACTTTCTGAAGTCATCTGGAGTTTCACGTCTTTTTGATCTTTCCTGATGTTTAACATCTTTTAAGTTTTAATCGGATTCTCTTTGGTTCATGTAGCCTACCCCAAATACTTGGGACAAATGGCTTAGTTGTTGTCGTTTTAAGTTTTAATCGGGCTTTCATGTTGTGGAGTTAAATCTTAGATACAGATGATGCATTCGCCAAAGCATGCTGTCCTTATGCATAGTCTCCTCTGTGTTGTTTAAAATGCTTTTCCAATAATCATTGGAATTTGTTGTTTCAATATCTGATTTCATTTTCTTCTTACAGTTACAAGCTAAATGGCTGTAATTGGTGTAAAACTATCATTATACTTTTTTTTTCTGCCTGTAAAAGTGATTTATAGTAATATAACCAATCATTTGCTATCATCTTCACATTTAGTTATTAGCTTTACACTCGTTTGGTGTTAAGAAATATGTTTTTCTTTGATAGTAGCTTTCCTTTTTCTAACCTATTCCAAACTGTACTGTTGTATATTATTCTTTATGTTCAAATGACTCCTCTGCTGTTGGAATGTTACTGATGATATCTTAGCAACGTGTAACCTACTTGGTAAACTACATGGTAAACCTTATCGGTATAAGGTGGATTAATTTTCAGGACCTGTTTCTTAGGGAAGTTGTGGAGATATTCTTAGTTTTTCTTCAATATATTTGATCTTAACTTGATTCATGTATTCAATTGCTGAATTATATTATGGAGTTGTTAAAGAATCCTTATATTATGATGTTTCAGTTTATTTAATTTCTGATTAAGGATTAGTTAACCTTTTTCAGTGAGCACATAACAGAACTAAATGTACTGCTTGATTTTGCAATGTATCTTTTTTTCTTGATATTGTTGCACAACCATTAGCCAAACTGGCTTGCTTTTACCAGAATGCCGGGAACGGTGAATTATTTAGCAAGACAGTGTAGTTCATAACTTGCTATAGAAAATCATGTTATAATGATGAAAGGGATAAAAATAGATTGACATAGTATGATAAGGCATTGCATGTTTTGTATAACACTGGTGGGGAATAAGTGAAATAGGGTACATGATATATTAGATACAAATGTGTTGTTTGAAGTAGGTGAATTAGACTATACGATATATTAGATACGAAGATCTGACCCCTTTAAATTAATGAGGCAATGTTTCATGTGTTCATTTTTTTTTATCCTTGTGTAGCTGAACATATGTATCAACCATCTCTGTGAGTTAACTCATTATTATTTCATCATCTTTATCTAATCCTTTTCATGTTAAAATGGGTTGAGTATTGACTGATTAAATGTTGAAAAGCTCCACAAAAGAATTCACTAAGTTTTAAGATCACAAAGTCAGCTCTCTATGACTTGGAGCCCCCAAGAAAACTAGCAACTTCAGGGCCTTGCCATAGAAAGTTTCAAGCTGTGCTACCTAATTCGCTCCATTCCGCCTCGAATTGCGACCTAGTCTGAGTGTTCCAATTTGTGGTGCATTTCCGATCTGGATCGCCAAACCCTGAGAATAAAGAAGCACAACCTGAGAATAAAGAAGCACAACTAATTGAGTAAATGAGTTTCTTTGACGTATTTACCACTAGAATTTGTCAAAATTAGTTGAGTATTTTTTTTGATGTATTTAGCACTAAAGTTTCTGATTTTTGAGACTTGCAATATGGCTTTAAAGTTTGGAATTTGAACTTTGATTATTTAATGCATTCAGAATAGTGGTCATATTTTTATTTCAATTTACTTTTTATTGAATTAGTATCAAATCAAGTCTTGCTTTGTAGATATTCAAAGATGAAAGTTTCTATTATCATATTCCTAGTTTTAGATGTCTTCACATGTATATGTATGTCTCTTCTCTGCCACACGCGCACAAGTAATACATGCATAATTTTCCAAATGTCCGTAGAAAATGTTTCCAATTAACCATGACTCAAATTACTAATTCCTACACCTTCATAGCGCATACCATTCAAAATAGTGTACCTTGTACTCATGCTGTGAACCAAATCGTACATGAATCTAGTAACCCTAGTTTCAATGTTCATTGGCAGCAGGTAGACCTGTCTTTTATGGTCAGTCAGTTTAAGCTCATGCAACCAGGGGCAAGTTTCTAAATTCTCTAGCCTAGAGATGAGCTTAGACAAGGAGGTAAGATAACAAGATTTGTTGTAAGGAATCGTATTCATCTTCGAGGCATAAAATAATCCTAAGAGCCAGTGAATCACATTCCCGTTAGGTTAACTTCCACTCAAGCATAACCTGTTTCTTGGAAAAAAGTTTAGAAGCATATTTTTAATGTAACTTGTGGTATTTACGGATGGGCTCACTGGTTTCTTTTAACCTTGCTGCGACTTTGTCTTTACACTTTGTGCTAGTAATTCATCTATGACTTTGGGTCCTTGGGCACTTGTGTCAAGGGACTTCTGATTATTGTATATCTTTTTTGGTCTGTTGCCTGTTCTTTTCTCTTGCTTTGCTTCCTTTAGATGGCATCAACAGCTGTTACTTGAATATATGAATAAAATGAATAATGATTTGGAAAGCCATGGATTGTTTTTTGTTTTTTTACTACAGTTATATGTTCTTGTATCAGATGTCTTCAAGTTATATGATTTTGTTATAATATGTATCAGATATCTTCATTATCATCATCATCTATACTTTGTCCAAGTAAAGATGTGGTTAGCTATGGGCCACAACTCTATCATGTGCATCGAATATGGTTAAGTAAAATCCTTGAGACATAGTTCAGAATGTAAAATTAATCTTCACCTGTTAATTATTTTTGGCCTGGTAGTACTGTAGTAGAACTTTATCAAGTCACCATATGAGGTGATATGTTCTTCTTTTTCATTATAAACATTATTACATTAAGCATTTCAGTACATAGATTAGATTTGCATAGAATATCTGAATTAGCAAATGTTCATGTGCTAAGTGCTTACACTGTTTTATTTATCAAAATCATAATGTTATGTGTCCATTTGATTTATTCCTTTGTCTCTGTAGATTCCAGTTGCATTACTAGTATCTCAGTGTCCGAAACCGATTGATGAAAGTCCAGTGTTACTGCGATTCTCTGAAGTTGTTGGTCTCTTCCATGAGTTCACTCATGTGGTATGTTCATCTAAAGAGGATTTTTTTTTGTTCTTTTTTGCTTCTATGATATCTATTGTTTGAATTGGATTTTTCTAAGTAATTTTAATTGCAGCTAATCACTGGTATTCACCTTTATCTTAACTGCACATTCTTTCTGCTGCCTCCGCTTGTTTGTTGAGCTGTCTTTGATTTTTTTGGTCTGTTCCTATGAGCATAATATACATTACTTTGCAACTGTCCTGCTTCTTACTAAGGCTTAAAGCTTGGTTATGTATCTGGCTATCTATCTCACAATATCCCTGTTCAGGAATTTGCTCATGCAGGCAGTAATTCAGGTTGAGAGCATGGGGAAAAACATCAATTTTGCTGAACCTTTTGAACTCTGTGTTATGCTTCATAATTTGTCACATCTTGATTTTATAAGGTCGGAATAACAATAATAAGCATTTAAACTTTAAATGTATGTCAAATGGAAAGAGATTTAGATTGGGTTATGTAACGTCCCGATCCTAAAGATACGGAGACGTTATGGCGACGCATATACGCGAGGAAAATACCCCACGTATACACGCTAAGCCTCAATTGTAACCTGAAACAAGCTATAAATCTAAACGTAATAAATCATGACTACTGCAATACCACATATAAACAACCACGCATGATATCATATGAATCAAGAGATAGAAGAATGACTGGAATAAGAACTGAACTGATATGACAAGAATCAGGAAATAATATGAAAGCTAAAAAGATAAGAGTACCAGAATAGAATAGGAAGAAGCTCCAGCTATTCGCGAAGCATACGGCCTCAACGAACACCTGCACAAGGAAACCAACCGTCCAATATCTGGACGTGCAAATCCAGGGTCGTCAGAACGCGACCATAATGAGTGTGTGTGTAAAGGGGAAAAGCTCGTGCAGAAGAAACAATGTGCATAAATAGTAATAAGGGCAACTACAGATAAAAGAGGCCATATAACAGATAAATAACAGAACTGTAATAAACATAATAACAACACGAATAAAGATAGACAACAACTGATCAATAGTAAGTAAGCAACTGATGTCACAATAGGTAACCTATCATATGTCACTAGGCTGGTATCCAAGTCTGGTCAGGGTTATAGTTATATGTCTATCACAGTAATATAAATATACAGTCAGGTGATTAATGTCAGTCACAATACATTAACAGTTTATTTTCATTTATTATGTCAGCGAACACCAATTGTCACCTGTAATAGACGCATCCCATACTACGCCTACTACATGTGTCAATCAGGGTCCTAAGTTATTGAAACTGATCGGTTGGAGACGTTGTCCATGCTTTAGGTGGGTCCCGTACATACCCGGGACCACGGCCCAGACTCCTGGCGCTGAACCAGGACCTACCGCTAGGTAGTCAAGAACATGTAAACAAGAACAGGAAACATGACGGGGTGCCAGTCACCCCACGGGAACCCTGCAGTGGAACCCTCTTTCGGCTGCGCAACCTAAATCCTAGGTCCACCCAAAATACGGACGCTGTCTCCTCCATCAATCTCCCCAATCCCAGTGCAAGTTGTTTGTTATCGTGTTTTAGTTTATCAAGATTATTTAGTATACATGTTACTTAAATCTCTGGGATGACTCAGTGGTGGTCACGGTAACAATATCAACATGTGAAAGTCAGGGTACCGGTATAACAGGAGTATAACATGTCAAGTAACAGGATACCGGTGTAACAGGAATATGTATAACAAGTAAACATGCGGGTGTTGTTACCGTGTAATAATATTTTCCAGCAAATTTCAGTAACATGAACATGATAGTTGTCAGGTATATATATAAAGAATAACCAGTCAGGTTTCACAGGTAAGACAAAATATCCAGGCTGAGTAATGATCTACTGTCAAGAATAGAACAATCCAGTCAAAGTATACTATAACTCAGATTCTCAAGACCATCCATACATCACTCTTAAAGTCACCAATAAGTAAAGTCGATCAATAACTATCATGAAACTCTGAACATATATTATAATCACCAATATCAATGAGATCACTCTCATAACAACTCTATCTCCCTAACTAAATTGATCAGTCACTATACATGAAGCACACAGTATGTCCTCAATATCAACAAGTCAACATACTCCATAATCATAACTACAGATGAAATATCCTCCAACAACATGTGGTCTAGAATATCTATTCTTGGTACTCAACATCAACAATATATCATCTAAACAAATCCCAATTGGTCACAACAATAAACTGACTACGTCAATCTCATCTCGATACAAGTCAGACTCCAACATAAAGAATATAGATTCTGGATAACTACTAACTCAAGATCAATCTAAGTCACAACTCAACTAATTCAATCATGTCTGATATGTCCTCAAATACTCAACTAATAAAGTCACGTCCAATTACTGATCTTCATTCTATGTAAATAACATTAGTCCAGATCAATCCAAAGTTATTACAACCAACTCATATTCCAATAGTTCCATAATCATCAAGTTTCATTACACATCTAGTAATCTGATTCAATAATTGTTGTTCTAACATATAATCATAATCAGACACAGCTCTCTCACTCTAACAATCTAATCTGATTTCCAAATCCTCAAGGGTTCACACTTCTATTAAGATCAAACATGATATCCCAATACTCGGTGTCCAACATATCATAAACATGTATCTAAGTTCTAACATGATAAGTCAGGTCATTCCATCATATATCTATCCCTCGATATCATATACATCTATCAATAACCAATACGTAATCCAACATAAGATCAATCTAGTATACAGTCCAAGTTCCTTTACATTTAGTTCCAGTCCGAGATAGTAATCATCTATTCATGAAATGATATAATTCTGATATCTCAATGTCCAATACAAGATTCATACATATATCTGATGCTCAACTATGTACTTAATTTATCCATTCAAGAGATCGAGTCAAGTCACAGTCTAAAGGTATATAAAACTAGGCCTAAGCCAACAGCGACAATCTACCAACACATGGAATACCGCTAATACAAGCAAATGTCAACTACATGAATAAAGTGGACAATCATATATGTCTCATAAACTGGTACAAGCAATCAAACTAGTAAAGTATAACGAAAAGTCACATAAAATGATAAAGGCAACATGTAAAGCATATCATTAACGATAAATACACAAGAACGAACACTCACATGAAATGACGAGGTTTCGGAACCGAATCTCCGTCTGGTCTTCACTGCATGAACTGGCACTGATCTACGGATCATCCTATGCATCGGTCTTCGAATCTCCTGTGTGTCGGGTCCACAACGACATAATTCGGATCGGGTCCGGGTCTCCTGCAACTGGTCTGGATCTCACCAAATAAATCCGAAATGCCGTGGCACGCAACCAACACATACAAATAATTATAAATACATGCTAAACACCCACACGTGCATACGAACATATACGCGTACACGTACATAAACAAGCATGCACATACATACATACCCATAAATAAATATACCTATACATTAATTACTAAACTATACATATAAATATTTAAAGAATAAATTCATGCATTCATATACATCATGCATACACATGCATGCATCCAAACTTGCAAAGGCACTCACGCACACATATGCAAACACACATTTATTTAAAGTTCTCAATTATTACAAGATTGTCCCCTATACAATAAAATGTAAAACTAACCTCGAGCCGATTTGCGGCGCACCGACGGAGGCTCCGACGGAGGCGTACGGGGTCGCGGAGGGTGTCGTTGGATAGAGCAACTCGCCGTGAAGGGCGTGAGGTGCGTTCGCGCTCGCCGACGGCGATCAACGACATCCCACGGAGAGTCCGAAAATAGCTCGGTGTAAGGTGCTCACACATAAGAATAAAACCCACATGACACTCCATTTCAATAAAATCTTAACAATCACAATCTACTGCATTTATGCAAACAAAAGAGATGAAATATAATAAATAAGCTAAAACTTACCTCAAAGACAAAGAAGTGTAATATCCAGTGCCCATACCATGCATATTGACAGACAAACCGCCGCATTTTTACAAGCTCAATCCCTTCTCACTCACTCAGCAATCAAACCATCGTCTTCTTCTCTATTTCATCGTCCCCCATATCAACCAATCAATCATCGACAATGAGATCTCCGACTGACTCGGCATCTCAGTTCCCTCCCAAACAAATCTGCACTCAACAACACCCAACACAGCATAAAACACATCATCAAAGAGAGGCCCAGTCGGCATCAATCTGATCCAGCTCGTAGCGCCGCTTCCCCGATTGACTCTTATTTACGAGATGGGCAATGCGGGCGCCACCTCTTAAAGCCTGGGGGGTCAGGGGTGTCCTCGGGGCGGCAATCTGGCGGGGCGTCGAAGAGGGATAAAGAGAACTGCTTGTAGATGACGCCGACGTCGAAGTAGATGAGGCCGGAGGAGGGGACGTCGACGCGGATCTTGCGGACGGGGAACCAGAGGAAGAGCTCCTAGGCGGAGATGCCGGAGGGGGTCTGCCATGGTGGCCTGGGGTTGAAGCTTGCTCGGCCATGGAGGTGAGGCACGGTGGGTAGATGGTTGCGGCGGCTGGATGAGAGGAGAGGAGAAGATTAATTAGGATTAGGGTTAATTAGAGGAGATTATATAGGATGGGTTTAGTAATGGGTTTCGGGTTGATGGGTATAGATAGATAATGGGTAATGAAAACGGGTTTGGATACGGGTAATGAGTATGGGCTTGAGTTGGGATCTCAATGAATAATAGGATAAATCACATGCAAATAAGAGGGGATTAAATAGAAAATGAGGTAAATGAAATAAATAATAACAAGTAACAACATTAGTAACAATCAAATGACTTAATAGCAAAAAAAAAAAAAATAATAATAATATTATTAAAAGAATATCTACCTTAATAAGGCTAAATAATTGTAACAACTCTTAATTAAAAATAATAATTTATAACATGCATATTAATTAACAATAGCAATGACAATAATAATTTATCAAGATAATTAATAACACTAATATTAATTAACAGCAACAATAATAAAAACAATAGAAATAATAATTAACAATTACTACTACCTCTAATATTAGTACTAATATTAAAATAAATAAAATAATGGTAACACTAAAATAATAATAAATAAAAATATTAGGAACACTATTAATAATTAGTAAACACTAACAGTATTATTATTATACTAATGGTAATAAGTAATTAAAAATACTGATAGGAAATAATGACAACAGTATATAAAGCCAAAGTGTCATTCACTATCTTAAAAATAAATTTGCATATTTAATAATAATAATAATCACAAGCAAGAAAATAATAATTTAAGTTGATTAAAGAAAAATAATCTGTAAATCAAAATAAATACTTTAGGAAAATAAAAATACAGTATTTCTAGCTGGGGATCTTACAGGTTAATGCTAAATTGTCATTTTTCATTGTTCCGTACGTTAGGAGTTTTCTCATATTAGATGCATTCTAGCAGTGATGCTCTTATTTTTGTGAATTCTGCTTCAAGTACTATTTATCTACTTAACTCCTGTTTATCAGTCTCACCTGTTCATTTGTCTGTATAATCCTTGACCTGGATTTATTAGTTTCAATTTATTTACTCCTGTCGCTGACATCATTAAGTGAATTTCATTGCACCTTTAGAGTTATATATGATGTGATGTACCTATGCTACTCTTGATTTTTGTAATAAAATTTTAGGGAATGAATATTCTGCAAATCAATGTGGTTATACTCAAGTCAAGCAATTTAATTCACTCGTTTAAGCTAATTTCATATCTTTGGGGCCAACTGTAGCTTAACTTTACCATGAATCGAGCTTCGAAGGAAAATGCATTCATATTTGCCTTCTAGGTAACTCAGCAGCTTGAGCACAGTAAGTTTGTTTATATCTAGCAAGCTGAGGATGACTTGAATTCCCTCATTTAAGTTTGTTTATGTAAAACAAGTTGAACATCAATCCTGAGCTTGGCTTCTTCTGGATTTTTAAGAGGGGGAAAAAAAAAAGATTTCAAGTAGCTTTTATATGGCCGGATCAACCATATGATCTGCATATGTTTTTATGGGTTTGATATAAATATATACTGATATTGTATTCTCAATATTTAATTTCTCTCTGGTCAGTCATGATTTTGACTTGGTCAAACCTAGGTGGTTATGCTAATTCCTAATTTAGATTAGTTAACCCCTTCATCATTTAGATTAGTTGTATTTCAATATCTTTGCTTTCAAGAATTTGATTCCATGTTACTTTGCATGTCTCATAAATCAGAGAGAGAACATCAGATACATAACCCCTTTACAAGTTAAGCTGGATGAATAATTGTAAAGATGAATTGAAGCTAGTCTTACACATGCTAAAATGGGACAACTATTATAATTGAGAAACGATATGGTGTGAGTGATGAGGAACCAAGAGGAGAAGGAAGAGGAATATCGGTGAAGAAGGAGAAATAGAAAGAAGATTTGGAGAATTAGAAAACCAGAGGAGAAGCAACCAGTCGCAATATCAATGTACAATTTATTTTGAAGCAAATATGTAACTCTACTCATGCTGCACTTTATGTTCAACTTTTCATTGCTTGCCCAAGCAGGATAAATGAGAAGGGTTGAGTTAGGTAGGCGATGCCAGCATTAAACATAGTCAGATTTATAGGTGAGAAATGTAGAGAGATTGAGAATATGTGATATAAGCTTTGCTATAGAGGAAAAGAGATTCATAGAAAGGAGATCGGAATACTTGTAGATACAATATTATAGGAGAATTTAGTAGATGTGAAAAGAGTTGGAGACAGAATTATGCTAAGAAAACTTGTGTTAGGAGAAGAGATTATTAATATTGCTAGTGCTTATGGACAAATGGGACTGCCTAAGAACATTTAAAGAGAATTTTGGGAGAAGAGATGGATAAATCCAAGGAATAGTGGGAAGATATAGGAGGGGGCCTAAATTGGCATATTGGTAAAGACAATAGCGGAAATGCGAGGATGCATGGGCATGGAGTTAAAAATAATTTGGGAGATATCAATTTTAGATTTTTCAGTATCTTTGGTCTTGTGATAACAATGCATATTTTAAGAAGAGAGGTAAACATTTGATATTATTTAAGAGCAAATCAAATTATAGATTTTTTTCCTTATTAGAAGGATAGATAGATTAACATGCAATGATTGTAAAGTTATACCGTGAGAGAGCTTGTAGACACAACATAGATTGAGAGTATTAGATGTTTCTATAAAGAAGTGAAAGAGAAGAATATAGCAAATAAGAGTCCAAGAATTAGATGATGGAACTCAGAGGAAGAGTATCTGGTACATATTAATGATAAATTGATGAAAGAAGATATTGAAGTGTTAATAAAGAGACAAACATTATATAGAACAATATGTTAGTTGTATCCAGAGGGTGGCTAGAAAATTTCTTGGAGAATCTTAAGAGCAATGGATTGTTTAATAAAGAGTGTTAAACTACCAAAGATTACATTTTATTGATATTGACAAGAATTATAAAATACAATTATAAATAGCCATGAGTAATGCTCTCTTACATATACCCTCATACAAAATCAAATCCTACTCAAATTATGACTCATATTAATACTAGGACTCTATAAGACTCTAAATAATGTTAAGAATCTATAACTGATTTCTACAATATCTTACATTCTCCCTCAAACTCACGGTGGTATTACATCGAGCATTTGTCCCAAAAGAAAAAGAGAGAACAAATATAGAAACTATTGAAAAACTAATGCTGATGTCAAACAACTGAATGGTCAATGTTGAAATCTTAATTGTTGATGTTGAACTAAAAAAAACTAATCCTAACAAACTTAAAAGATCCTCCCTTGGGATCTAAAACAAACTCAAATGATCCTTCCTTGGGACCTCAAACAAATAGAAATGATCCTTCTTAGGGATCCAAAACAAACTCAAATAATCCTCTCTTAGGACCCAAACAAACACAAATGATCCTCTCTTTGGACCTCAAACAAACTGAAATGATCTTCCCTTGGGATCTCAAACAAACTCATATGCTTCTTGATAGGTATAACATTGACCAGGATATAATAAGTATAAGACTGACCAGGTGATGAGGGATAACTGGTCGAGCATAGTAGTCTTGAGCTGTTCGATAAAAATTAGGTTCGAGTAGGAGCCATATCTCCGTGTCCTCCCTAAATGAGGACGCTGATCATAGTCTTCTCCTCGAAGGTTCCCGATGTCCAGGTCAGCAGCCCCAACCAACTCATCCCATCCGGACGGCCTGACCGCCTCAGTCTTTTTATAAATAGTCGAGAGGGGTGATAGTCCAAGGTATGAGATTCTCTACTAGCTTTCTTATATTTCCCTCAATCCGTTCCACCTACTGACTAGAGGTTTAGGGAGCTTCGCCAAGACCAAGCCCGGCGGTGCTAACCTTCGCAGACGAAGAGTTAAAGATCGATTCTTGAACAGACCTCTCCACTCTGCACGAAGATAGGATCTCATCAATCTGCTCTTGGCATCTCAAACAAACTCAAACAATCTCCCTTGAGATCTTGATTCTTCCTCAAGATCTTACAACACAACTCCAATAATCGAAAACCATAATCTGAAAGTGAAGAAGTCATGATCTTCTCTATCACCTTGAATGATGTTAGGCCCTGCCTATACATAACTGATCAACCCAAGTAGACTTGATCCAAATAGGACTCACCAATGTGTCTCGCACACCAAAAAACTTAAGGATAGATCTCACGATCACTGAAATCGGCTTCCAATACACTAATTTAGAGTCAAAACAGTTTTAGCCATTTGATCAAAGATTTAATTCTGAACTGGTCTCAGCTCTGATATGAATCTGCATAGTAATCTAAATCAAACACTGAATCTTGATGTGTGATGAAGAGTACTGATGAGAGTAACCTATGATGAACAATAACCGTGGTAAAGATTTCTTCTTTTTCTTTTTGTGGTGAGGGGGCTATGGGAGAAAGAAAGAAAAGAAAAGAAAAAAAGAAGAAAGAAGAATTATTGAAAGAAGAAAGAAGAAGATAGCGAGGGCGCGTCGAGTGGTGAAGATTTGTGTAAAAAACTCTGGGGCTCTGATCCCTTGTTAAACTACAAAAAACTATATCTTTACTGATATTGAGAAGAGTTACAAAATACAATTATATAGTCATGAGTAATCATCTCTTTATATAGACCTCATACAAAAGCAAATCACTATCAAATTATGGCTCTTAGTAATACTAGGACCCTATAAGACTCTAAATAATCTTAGGACTCTAACTGAACAACTCTATGAATTAACTAATTACTACAATATCTAGTAAAGAGAGTTGGTGGTGGAATGAAGAAATTCAAAAGGTAACTAGAGCATAGCTGATATCTCATAAATTGTTGCAAAAGTGTAGAAATGATTTAAATTTAGAGAAATATGAGTTAGCGAGGAAGACAACTAAGATACAAAGTTAGTGATGCTAAATCCAAAACTTATGAGAATTTAGACAAGAAGCTAGAAATAAAGACAAGATAAAAGTTTATATTAAGCTTGCTAAGATGAGGGAAACAAATAGTAGAGACTTAGGTAATGTTAGACATATTAAGAGTGAAGATAAAAGAGTGTTAGTAATGAATGATGAAACTAAAGAAAGATTGAAGAATTATTTTCATAAATTATTTAATAAAAGCATATTAGAGAACTTAATATAGAAATAAATAGTTTGGTAGAAAGTATAGGCTCAGAAAATTAGGCTTATCGAAGTTAGAAAACTGTGAGAGTTGTAGGACGAGATGATAATTCTATTGAGGTTTGGAAATGATAGGAGATATAGGTTTAATATGATTGACTAAGTTATTTAATAAAATCATGGATACTAGGGATATTAATCTCATTATTTAGAGAGCTTACAATAGGGTCCTTTGAGAGTTAATGTGGTGGGTTTTAGAAAAGAAACACATATTTAGTAGGTATATTAATGTATTTGTATAATGGAGTAATAACTAGAGTGAGAACCATTAAAGGGGAGACTAGCTGTTCTCCATCACTATAGGCTTTGGTCATGGATGAACGTACTGGTCATATCCCAAATGAAATCTCATTGTGCATGTTGTTTGTTGGTAACGTAATATTAGCTGATAAACTAGAGAAAGAATAAGTCGTTAACTAGAAAGATGGAGAGAAGCTTTGAAATCTAAAGATTTAGGATTAGCAGAACAGAAACAGAATATGTGAAATGTAACTTTAGGAAAAAGGTGAAAAGAAGTAAATGTGTAGTTCAAATTGATGGTCAAGTAATACCCCAGAGGGCTTATTTTTGTTATTTGGAATCAATCGTCCATTAAGATGGTGAAATCGAAGAGGATGTGATTTATAGTATCAAAGATGGATGGTTAAAGTGGGGAAGTGCTTATAGTATTTTTATGTGATCAGAGGATACCCATGAAATTAAGAAAATCTTTTTATGGAATAGCTATAGGACCTGTTATGCTCTATGATTTAGAATGTTGAGCAATTAAGAAACAACGTGCTAAAAAAATGAGTGTAGCATAAATGACAATGCTTAGTCAATGGTTGGCAATAGCTAAGAGATATATTAAGAAATGGGTGCATCTATAGAAAGTTAGAGGGTACTCCTATTCAGGATAACATGAGGGAGAATCGATTGAAATAGTTTGGGCATGGGAAACGCATGCCAATAAATATGCCAGTTAGGAAAGTGATATGATCATAGTTAATGAGGCAATGAGAACTTGAGGGAGGCCTAAACAAACTTGAATGAAGGTAATTAAAAAGGAATAATTCTTCATGTAACTGAGGAGATTGCGTGTAGTCTAGCTGAATGAAAAAAAAAATTCATTTATCTGACCAAAAAAATTAGGATAAAGGCTTCTTCTTCTTCTTCTTGTTATGCGGCTAATCTATCTTGATTACATTAGGCAATATTATATTAAACAAAAGGATGAACACAAATCCTAACTCTGATTCAAAAACTAAAAGGTAAACTATATATAATATACTTTTCAATACATACACTCAGACACACTAGTAAAATCCACATGCACCAAGTGCAATTTGAAATTCCTTTTTACTTGATATTCTTTCTCTCAATCAAATTTTACTCTCAATGTCACTATCATCAATGAAAGTTATTTAAGTGCAAGTTTATCAAATTTCATAAAAGATTCTAGCAGAATACATAGTTATTATAAAAAAAATTACATTTAAAAACTAAAAAGAGTAACTACAAAAGAAAAAATATTAATAGAAGAAGCTGGAGTTCTTTAGGAGTTGGTATTTTTTTAGAGTTGGTACTTTACTGTTTTTATCTTTACATTTTTCTTTTTATCGCAGGATATTCAAAAAAAGGGTCTTTTTGTATGCAAGATATATAAATGATTAGGAGTTGGTTAATTTTCTTTTTAATTTTTGATTGCATGAGAGTACTTTTAATTAAGATTCTTATTTTCTCAATTATGAGTTGGTTTAATTTGAAATTTTTTTTAATTGGGTTTCTTTTTATCAATCTACAATAAGCGGTTAAGTTTATTGTTTAATTTCTGAGTGATGAGCTTTTTAATTGGGAATTTTTTTTCTCAATCATTGGTTGGTTTTATTTAGTAGTCTTTTTTAATTGAGATTTTATAGTTGCTACTCAAAATTTATAAATCATGAGTCGGCTCAATAAACCAATCCTATTGTGATTTGGAATTCTTATTGATTTGAGGTTCTTTTTTTTTCTTAATTAAAGGTGATGATTCATTTGATAATATCACGGTCTAAAATCGCTCTCAGAGGATATGCTATTTGTGCTTTTATTGGTAGTATATATATTTTTAAACTTTTTGATGTGTTAGTTACCTCCTTAGGAGTCATATTGTATTATCTTAAGACTCATCATTAGGAGTCATATTGTTATATATTATTAGGAGTCCTATTGGTATTATGAATTGTATTTATATTTGCCTCTAAATAAGAGTATAAAGAGATGACTCATCAACTCTCTAGATCATTTCCTTTAAAATTCTTATATATATATATATATATATATATCCCATCTAAAAAAACAACACCTGTTTAAATACTTATTGAAATACTCAAATCTATACTAATAAAAACACTAATAGCGTTTCCACCGAGACTGACTTTAGACCGTTAGATTATCATAATTATGAGTTGTCTTTGTATTTGCCTATAAATAAGAGTTTCGAGAGATGACTCATTAACTCTCTTAGATTCTTTCCTTTAAAGTTCACATGTGTGTGTATCCCATCTAAAAAACTACACTTGCCTAAATATTTATTGAAATACTCAAATTTATACTATCTATAAAAGCACCAATAGCGTTTCCATTGAGACCGATTTCAGATCGCTAGATTATCATAACACTTATGATTGAGAAAAAGAGAATCTCAAGTAAAAAAAGAATCTCAAGTCACAACAGATTTGGTTTACTGAGACATAGTTATAGCAAATCCTCTCCATTGATTGATAAAAATGATCTCAATTAAAAAGAATTTCTAAATCAAACTAATTCCATGATAAGAAAAGGAATCCAAATTAATAAATTTTAATGAACACTCTTTTAAATATCTTGCGATGTAGAAAAAAAGAATTTCTTTCATGCAATCACAAATTAAAAAATAAAGTTTAACCGACGCCCACTCTTTTTCAATATCTTGCGATGCAAAAAAAAAAAAAAACTGATCCTTAATTCTTTTTGAATATAATGCAATAAAGAAACAAACTCCTAATTTATTCAATATCCTGAGATTAAAGAAAATGACTACTCCACACCATACTCCTACTCTTTTTCAATGTGCTACAATAAAGAAAAAAAATACGACTCCTATTCTCTCAATCTTTTTTCCAGTTGCTATTCCAAGTTTTTAGTTTTTTACAATTAGTCAAAACCAGGAAAGAATCTCAAGTAGCTACTCCTAAGTTCCTTTTTTCAATTTTCTACTCTAATTATACTCTCACTTATATTATTTCTTTTAATGATTATGAAATTGATGGCAAAATGTTGATTAAAAAATCTCAAGTAAAAAGAATTCTAAATTCACGCGCACTTGGTGCACCCATATTTTACTAGTATAAAAAATATATGAATCTTGCTGAATCTGATGAAACCTTTGATACTTATAAATGAAATTTAATGTCTTGAACACGTCCTTGTACACTAGGTAGCATAGACACTCCTATTATACTGGTTCACAGTCGCGGTCTCGGCCGCCGACTCGGCGGGTACTGAGACGGATCGGTTTCGGCGACTCGGATCGGTATCGGGCGATACGCGCAAAACGCTACATAGAAAGCTCAAAAAATTCTGAAAAAATCATTACAAATCTTAAAAAAATGTAGACATCAACATTCATGTATCACATGTCCAAAATATATCACATAGCACATTAAACATAAAACGAAAGTATAAATACACATGTCGTTGGTAGAAGCATATCAAAATACATGCACAATATAGTAAATTGTACAAACTACATTCATAAATACATGCTAATGTAGTTATTTCTACGTTGAATTGCGATGAGGCACAAAATCATCATCATAATGCCGAGTCGACCGAGTCAACTCCGATTCTCAGCCAAGTCGGTCACCTCTGAGTTGAGTCGACCGACTCGTGATTCGGACTCGTCTCGGAGCGGGCCGAGACGGATACGACTCGGCCGACTCGTCTCCGACTCGGCTGAGTCTTTGAACCGTGTATCATAGAGCCGTGACGTTTCCGAAAACGTGTCTGACAAGCCTGTCAGACACACGTGTCATGTGTATTTTAAAAATTTGTCACGTGTCCATATGTTGTGTCCATTTCAATGTTGCGTTCGTGTACAAAACCACTGGAACTTCCAAAACTCCTGAGGGTGTTCCAGAAATGAAACCGAAACCTGATTCAAACACGTTGATTCACACCTTCAATTATCCAACTTTTAGTCTTGAAGATTCAAGTAATTTAGAAGCCTTTGCTGTACGCTTGCCAACTGTGGAGTTTATTTCAATGCGGCAGGTGTGTTGCTCAAGTAAACTGCATGCTAATAGCTCCAAAATGTTGTTTCCACATGGTTTTTGTTCCTTGAACCTCCAGTGACTTTGGGGCTAGCAGATTCTGCAGACATGTATTTGCAGTTTTCACTGTTAAAAGAAAAAAAATGAAAACGAATAAACATGTTATGGGTAATTGCAAGACGAGGATTCTGTTATGCTGAAGTAACTAATTGCATGAAGAGAATAGTGTGGCTTGTTATTTATTAAACCAAAAAGCATGCTGTAGATATTGTGGACAATTGTTGCTAATTATTGACCAACTCACAGCAGGATGTCTGACTACTCTATGCTAATGAAGTTACTGTTTACAAGACAAACTTTAACTGTCTTGTGTTATGTATTATCGATTAAATCAAAACTAGTTACGAGCTTTCCATGAAATTGCAAATGATATAATAAAACATGTTTGAAATCTCATACATGCCAGTGAATAAATATAAACTACCTAATCGATTTCAATTACTTTGACAAACTATTTATGTTGTTATCAGTAAAGCAACAGTAAATGTTCAGTTAGTTCGTTGAAGGCCCAGTTCTAGATCTAGGTTACAGAGTCATGGAAGTGGTTTTTTCAAAGAGAAGGGCAATGTTTTCGGTTAAGGCAGGTGAAGGGAATGAAGAGTAGATTTCAGAGTATGCATGTAGAGTTGTTTCTTTCTCATTGTTGATGTAAAATGATGCGCTCCTTATAGATTTTTATATTTCTCTTATCAAGCCCTGTAATGATGAAAAATCTTATCACGGTTATCTTGTGACGTGTTATCATGGTGCCAGAATTGTTCTAATGACCTTGTCCTGATTACTTTCTTTGGTCACTTGATCACTTACAGCTGAGGTAGATTTTAAACGTGTCGCTGTCTCCTTCATTGTTGTCATTGACATTCCTTATTTAAGGCAATCCTTGCTTCACTTTTCAACTTGAAGAAACCTGCATTCTCTTCTGCTTTGCATTTCGTTCTCTATCGCTAATTTCTATTACCTCTGTTGTTGCCATGAGATGCATTTATCTTTTGCAAACAGCTCCGATACTGCTGTCCATGTGATACCAGTCACTTTCAGCCTCAGCAGTACCTAGCCTGGAGTTTTTTTGGCTTGTCTGATGATTCGATAATTATATGCCATTTCTTGCTACTCATAGCCATCTTGCGATTTCATGCATATCAATATGAAGTTAGCGGCACAGCACTTCACCACTTCATCTTAGAGGAAAGGTTAAACTTGAATGAGAAATCTTATAGCAGTGCTATGCAAAGTGTGGCTTGGATCATTTTAAGCTGCTTTGCTGCTGAATTGGCGACTTGTCTGGTGGATGTTAAATCTGCAGGGGAGAAACATTCTCGGTATTGTTCAATTCAGCTCTAGTTTCTATGAGGGATCATGAGGCATTCCTGCAATTAAAGTTGAGCCCTTGTTGTTCTAGTCTGTCTTAATTAATTAATGCATAAGCCCCTAAGGTTTGCTCAACTGAGAAACCATCAGGGAGTTGGAATGCATAACCTTCAGCAGTGGCTTGATCTCTTTAAATGTTATGCGTAAGATATATACATGTGATGTAAAAATATTGTGTTCTTCAATTACTTACCGCTTACCAGTCATTGCTAATCTATAAATTTGTGCTTAAAACATTTGCATACTAGCCTGTTTTTCACAAAATAAGAATTGTTGAAATACAAAGTGCATGGAAGTTCATATTTCATGCTTCATTCTGTAATGCCAGTTTTCTCCTTGCTTTCAGTGGTTTAGCTGTATGCTCACATCTTTTTGCCTTCTCGTCAGGTCCATCAATATGCAATCGAGCAACTTTTGCTAGGTTTTCTGGATTGCGCATTGAAGCTGATTTCACTGAAATTCCCGGTCAGCTTCTTGAGAACTGGTAAGTTCAACAAATTTCCTTCCTCTGTTTTATGTTAAAGATATTATGCGAAAGTGCTTACACAAGATTTTCGCTTAGGTGTTATGAAAGTAGCTGTCTGAAATTGATGTCTGGTTTCCATCAGGTGACACTTTTCTTACTTCTGTCCATTTAGTTCAGCCTTATCCTAATTACTATGGGGCCATTAAAGTTGATAATTTCTTTCAACTTTCCATATTTATGCTGTGGCGTGATATTCCCTAAATGTTAAGTTAATCATTCTGCATGAAACTGTATGGTTATGTGATAGTTCTTGAAGAATTCTATTTACTGTTTTGTAACACAGGAGCAAAAGATTGTCAATGCATATCCCAAAAATAAAAAACAGAAGGGAAAAAAAAACAATTAGGAAGAAATGTTGATGTTTGAATCTTTCTTGATGGGATTTTATTTCATATTGATGTCATGCATGTTTTAAATCTTATTTTATTAAGGGTTTTTTAGCATATATAGCCCTATGTTGTAGAAGATTTTTATATTTCTTCTCGTCGTATACATTTTCTTTATACATCCTTGTGTGTTTTACTTAATTAACAAATATATCCTTGAGTTAGTGAACAGCCAACAGACTTCAATTAAAAGGATAAAACGACAATAATATCCTTTAGTTGACAAATGTGTTTCCACATTTGGGTTCTAGCCTAATTAAATCCATCATAGATTTACAGTTTCTTCCACAAATAAAGTAGCCTCTAGTATAGTGGATGGGACAAGTCTAGGCTGTTGAACTTCATACATTCCAAGTTCAGCCTGGTCGAGGTTAGGAGATCACTGAGTTCTGCTAGGTCATTTGGGAATTCAAACAAGCAGGTTGAGGGTCTCGAAAGGCCAAAGAGAATCACCTCATATAATAAAAAGTTATGGATTAGTTCTCAAAGGAAAAAGAAAAGAAGGTTAAAGAGAATGTGAACTGAGATAGTCTTTGCTGTTGGGTACTTGGCCTTTCAATACAAATGCACAAATTCGTATTGAACACAGGACACAGCAACTTGTAAAGTCTTCATAAAACCAAGTAGTTAAATTACTAATCATGGGGAAGATAATGGAGAGATCTATTGTGGTGGAGATAAATCACAAATCAGAAGCTCTCTTCCCATTCCGTCTCTTCTTCTCTTTCCTTGATAGGAAGCTCTCAACAGCACAAGACACAAGTTTCTCATGCTGGGCTTGACTGAAATGCCGAATCACATGCAAGAAAGAAGCTAGATCCATGCAACTCCCTTACCTCAAGAACAAAGCCATAGTCCCTTCGTTAGTTAAACTCTGCCTTGTCCAGTCCCATAACTAGTCTTCTCCATTACTTGGTACTCAAAATAACATTGAGCACATCCCCAAAGGGTCATCTGCTGTTTCCCTTCAAAAACCACATCCCTTTCTTAACCTCCATCATCTTATCATCTTACTAACAACAAAAAGAGGGTCATTTTCCTTGGAGTCCAAGGGAAAGAGGATGAAGATCAATTTGTCAGGGAGAGATAGAAGATGTGAGAATATCTCATCATATTGACGGGAGATCGTCGATGGCCGGACAAAGGAGAAAGAGAGCATCGCTTTAGAAATATGAAGGAATAGATGAGCGTGAGCAAATATGAGATGCAACTTACTTGGGGGTAAATTTGTCCATTAAATCCTAGCAATTAAATGATTTTTACTCTAATTCAAAAAACTCGTCAAAACTTAACAGCGTTCTAATGGAAGGATATTTCTGCAAAATAAATAGAAAACACAAGGATATATATATATATAATATATATATATATATATATATATATATATATATATATATATATATATATATATATATATAAAATAAGAAAACTTGCATAAAACAAGGAGAAATATGTTAATTTATAAAAAACATAAGTATATATGCTAAATCCCTTTTATTAAATTATATAGAGCCTACCTCTTTTCTTATACTATATGTTATTTCTATTTAAATATTTTCTGATTTTTATCAAATTTAATCCTAAATGGAGTGTATTTTCATGCACTCTTGTTCACTTTGTGACTATGGTTTGATGTGCTCATCCTTGGATAGATAAAGAATTTAATAAATGATACATCATGGTTAAAGGATAGTTTCTATGGTTAAAACTTAATACAGTATGAAAGTTGAAAATGGATATGAAGAATATGAGTCGAAGTGTCAGGGTTTTATACTGACGTTGATGCTAGTTGAAGGCTTGAAGCAGCGAATGCTTGCTAACTTGGATGACAAAGTTCTGTCCCAAGATGGAAGGGAAGCATATCCTAGGATCATGATGGTTGAGTCTAGGCATGAGAATGAAGATATTTTTCTTTTTAGTGGACATGTGAAAGAAATATTTGAAAAGAATAAGAATATATACAACAACACAAACTTAATCTTGTGGTTGGGCATATATGCAAAATGGCATATTTTGAAATTCTGAAAATTTGGGGATGGTCAGGAATTGTTGGGAAAAGGGGATTCATTGAGTCAATTCAATGATCCTAAGATTGGAACAATTTGAGGTCTGCAGTGAAAGTTATGGCTTAAACATTTGATTGGGAGGTGAAATGAGTCTTGTATGTGGCCATTGATTGTTTGCATTGGCACAATATACTGATTTAATCATTTGAGTGGGTAAGGAGGATGATAGTATCACTTGTAAGGTAAGAGTTCATGCAAATGCAGAGGCCAAAGTTGGATGCCAGTTGATTAAGGAATGAAAATTGCAGAAAATGATCTGAAAAGTGTGAGGAAAATGCTATCTTATGCTATGCATGATGGCTTATTTGTTAAGTACAACCTAGCATGTTGCAAGATTTTCTCAACACTCAAAACCTAGATGCACCTTCCAATTCCAAGTTGCCAAATGAAAACTTAGATAAAAAAAAATCATAATAAAATTGCAAACTAAAACAAAATTATATCACATTGTTATGATTGCCGTTCAAGAGGTAAACCATTAACACTTGCCGCACAAATAAACTTAAAATACGACAAAGGAAAATCAAACATTTATCCAAAATACATCATACATTTGACGATGATGCTCCACCATGTAAGGACACATCATGGTGGAATGTAGAGGTAAAAGCTGCCATTAAGATCAAACGAGATTCTTATAAAGGTTGAAGAAAAATTGTGATAGAGTGAGTTTTGAGAGGTATAAGCTAGCCAAGAAGGAGGCTAAGAAAGCTGTTCAGAATGCAAGAGCTAAAATGTACAAAGAAGTGTATGAGAAGTTGGATACCAAAGAGGTTAAAAAAGATATATATAGAATTACTCGAATAAGGAAGAGAAAGACTAAAGACTTATGCACTGTGAGGTGTGTCAAAAATGAGGATCAGAAAGTTTTAATTCGAGATGAAGAAATCAAAGAAAAATGGAGAGAGTATTTTGACAAATTGTTCAATGGTAGTTCTACTGAAGACTTGGATGACCTTACCATTCAGTGCCAAGATATGATTCATAATTATATGCGCAGAATTAGCGAATCTAAAGTTAAAGAGGCCTTGAAGAGGATGAAGTCAAGAAAAGCTATTGGCCCGGATGGAATTCCTATTGAAGTATGGAGATGCTTAGGAGAGGTGGGCATGAGATGACTGACAAACCTCTTTAACAAGATCTGCTTAACTAAAAAGATGCCAAATTAGTGGAGGAAGAGTACCTAGTACCTCTTTATAAGAACAAGGGTGATATCCAGAGTTGTTCAAACTATCATGGAATAAAACTTATGTGTCACACCATAAAGCTTTGGGAAAAGGTATTTGAACACAGGTTAAAGCAGAATGTTATAATATCAGAGAACTAGTTTGGATTCATGCCGGGGGATCGACGACAGAGGCTATTCATTTGCTTCGTCAACTTACAGAGCGATTTCGAGAGAGGAAGAGAAATTTGCATATGGTCTTTATTGATTTACAAAAAACTTATGATAAGGTGCCAAGAGAGGTATTATGGTGGACATTGATGAAAAAGGGATTCCCCATCAAATATATTGACATAATCAAGGATATGTACGATGAAGTAGTGACAAATGTCAGAACTTGTGGAGGCATAACAAGTGATTTTTCTATCACAACTGGATTGCATCAATGATCTGCATTTAGTCCATTCTTATTTGCTATAATGATGGATGAGCTTGCTAGAGCTATTCAGGATGAGATACCGTAGTGTATGTTATTTGTTGATGATATTGTCCTAGTCGATGAGTAAAGAGCTGGTAAATACCAAATTGGAGTTATGGAGGTAAACTGTAGAATCTTGAGGTTTTAGATTAAGTAGGGCTAAAACAGAGTATTTGGAGTATTAAATCAGTAAACATGGAATCGAAGATTATAGTAATGTGAGACTAGATGGACAGAAATACCGATGGGCAGTCATTTTAAGTACTTGAGTTCTATTATCAAAAAGGATGAGGAGATCGATAGTGATGTCAACCATAGGATCCAAGCTGGCTGGTTAAAATTGAGGAGTGTAATAGGAGTTTTATGCGATCGTAACATTCCGTTATGACTGAAGGGAAAGTTTTATCGGACTGCTATTAGGCTAGCTTTGTTATATGACACAGAATGTTGGGCTATAAAGAGATATCATGCCCAGAAGATGAGTGTAACAGAGATGCGCATGTTTCGTTGGATGTGTGGTAACACGCGGAGAGATAATGTGAGAAATGAGGATATTCGCACTAAGATAGGTGTAGCCTCTATAGAAGAGAAGAGAGAGAAAACGCCTATGATAGTTTGGTCATGTGCGACGTAGACCTACAGATGCGCCAGTCTGGCAAGTAGAGCGTATCAATTTAGGGCAAGTTAAAAGAGCGCAGGGGAGACCGAAGAAAACATAGATGGAGGTAATAATACAAGATATAGAGACTAAAAGTCTTAGTGAAGACATATTGCTCGATAGGAATGAGTGAAGAAAGCTGATCTATGTGCCCGATCCGGCGTAATTCTCTTTTGGTTCATGTAGCCTACCCCAAATACTTGGACAAATGGCTTAGTTGTTGTTGTTGTTGTACATCATACATTTGAAAACTAATGTCGTACATCACAATTTCAAAATGTACTTATAAAGTACTTAAGTTACATATAGTTCATAACAATCCTTCTCTTTTGCCCTCTTTTTCAATTTTCAAGTTAATAACTGCACACGAGGTGAAATAGGAATCACAGACTTTAAAGAACTACACCAACCTGCCAAACCCCACTGTTATTTGGTTTCACCTTGTATACAACTTTACCTCCTTCGTGCCAACATCACGGTTCATTTTCCACATATTGTATCCTAATACTGGGCACCCCCCCTCCTCATTTTAGATTCTCTGTCTTGTGTATCAGATAGGTAACTAATTTTGATATATGGGCGACCTTCAATAACATCATATGCCTTTCACCTATGATTCATATATATCACAGTCAACCTCATTTCTCTCATCAATGCCCGTATGCTCGCTACCAACCAATGCCGGAAGAAACATTCTCCTTACGAAAAAAATATTTTCACCTATGATTCATATATATTACAGTCAACCTCATTTCTCTCGTCAACGCCCGTATACTCGGTACCAATCAATGCCGGAAGAAACATTCTCCTTCTGTCAAAAATATTTTTCAATCAACTTGCAAAATTATTCAATTCAGATTTCATGGACACACAGATACTGAAATGCAGTTCATAACTCATAGTTCAAAACCAAACACGATATTGCAAACAAGCCAGCAAATCCATTTAACAGGGTCATAAAAAATAAATTTGCTCTACTATTTTTATATTGTGTAGTCAGTATATCTTTTTAACTGGCTCGCATGCTTACACTCCTCTGTTGACAACAGGTGTCCGGGGTTCCATATCCAACATAGTGGTATACCGTCATAAATAAATTTCAGTCATCAAAAATATGATCAACACAGAGTAACAATTTACACTGACTACACTATAAATCTGCCTCTCTTCTTCCATCCCTGTGCACCGAAAGAATAAATGAAGGAATTTTTTTTTCTTCAAACGGATTCTACAAAGTTTGGAGTACCTTGTAGATGCACTATTTTAAACACTCTAGTTAGAAACAGTCTACTAGTTTATATTAGTTTAAACAGTCTAGTTTGGAACATAGTGCAGATGCACAGTTTAAACACTCCACAGATCTAGTTGGCAATCACAGAGACATCTATGGATACAACACTCAGAAGGATCAATATCACAAACTACAATGAGATACTGCAATATAAATATAGCTACTTAAATAACTGGTTTGCTGTGCCGTGCTATTCACAATATAATGCAATTTTTTTTTCTCATCATATAGTTAATTCACATTAAAAGTAAATTATAAATTATCAGAATATGGCTTGAATTGGTCACCTGGAAACTGCTCACAGTGACGTCATGGTTCAAAAATTCGGCCGTTCTAGTTCCGACTCGCCCAAGTCCGAGTCGGAACTAGAACGACCTTTCCCGTTACGAGACCGGTCCACGAGTCAACCTACGGCCTTTCCGTTCCGAGACCGGTCCACTAGTCAACCTTTTGCACTGTTTTACTTGATTCGGGGCTGACTCGATCGAGTCACCCGAGTCGAGGCCGAGTTAAGGCCGAGTCCAGCCAAAATTTCATATTATTAATTTCATATAATTTAAATTTTTACTAAAAAGGTAAAGCTAATTTTTGAACTTTTGTGAAAAGAGAAGTTAATTTAAATTTAATTAATTTTATATAATTATTAAATTATGTATTTATTTTGATATTTTAATACCGCGACGCATGTATTTATGCATTATTTTCATGTTTAGTGTGCTAGGTGATATGTTTGGATATGTTATACGTCAATTTGATGTTTATATTTTTTTAAGTTTTGTTGTGATTTTTCAGCATTTTTTGAGCTCTCTATGTAGTGTTTTGCGCGTCTTGCCCGAGTCGGGGCCGCGACCGATGTGGAACGGTGCCCCGTTGAGTCGGCGGCCGAGACTGCAACTTTGAACCATGAGTGACGTATCACCACTTTTCCTCAACTGAATGAAGAAATATTAGGAGTGGGATCTCTCTCTCTCTCTCTCTCTCTCTCTCTCTCTCTCTCTGTTGCAGAGGTGGAGAGGTTTGCTTGAGTATTCATATAAATACACAAAAATAATTCTTCACTAGAAAATGTGCAATCATCAGAATCATCTCCAATGTTCCCACTGGAATTGTATCCATAAAAATGAAACATTTTATAGTTTTAATCATAAAAATCGTGAAGCTGCTAAAGCAACTCAGTTAAGGAAGAGCGGAGGTATTCTCCATCATATATATTTTTTTACTTGTTTGTTTATCTCAAATTTATTATGATTGAATTCTTTGATCACACTCGTAGCCTCTCTACGTGGATCCAAAGTAAGGTCACACTATTCTACTTTTGAAGAACTTGCAGTGATATGTTTCCCTACTACTTTCTACATTTGTTTTACTACATATTCCAACTTTAGCTTTGAATCTTCAGATATATTAATAGATTTTAATTGATCCAGAGACATTTAGAAAGTTTATATCTACTTTTTATCTGCCAAGAATTACTGCCTTCACTAATAGCGTTTCTTGTAAGCATTACTAGTGTCATACAAATTGTAAAGTAGAACCAATTGCTTTTGGTGAAGCATCTTGATCATTTTTTAGATGAAGCATAGAGGATAGTCCTTTGCGTAAGACCATACCTCTTCTACGGAAGGTAAAGAAGCATATTGTTCTCTCAGCTTTTTTAAAAAAAAATCCTTTTTTTTTTTTATTACTTTCCTCCTATATTCCATCATTGTTTGCTACAAGCATCTGAGACTAATGGCTCCCTAAAGCCCTCCTACCCATGGATATTCAGGGAACCTAAAGCTGTCTTGTAACGCCCCGATCCTGGCGGATACGGAGACGTCACTGCAACGTATATACGCAAGTCAGAAGTACCTTCACGTATATACGCTAAGCATCAGTACCGGCAAGAATCAGAGTACGGAAGCAAGTGGTGCATTATACATTCCAACACATGAGTACAGAGTTATCTATTTTTCTTGATCATCTTTCCTTTGATTCCATTTTTCCCATCCTTCCCCTGTTTTGGTTTTTCGAAGCCTTTATTCCACCTTTGTCCCCTTTGTGTTCATTTTCCTCCTTATCGAAATTGCGAGGACGCAATTTTTTGTAAGGTGGATGGATTGTAATACCCCGCTCCCGGAATACGTACTTAGTTGCGTATTCAGTTTTTTGATCGTAGTTTTTCGATTTACTTCTTGTATTTGACCGATTTTAGTTTTAAACATCATTTTCCAATATTTTAGATTTTATATGATTTTCTGAAATTTTCCTGAATTAAATGGAATATCTTCAAAACGGTGTCGACCAGTGCCGCTGACCGATTCCGGATTTTAATTTACAAACAGATTGGAATTTCTAGAAGGGCCTTTAGACATTATCTCTTAGAATTACTTTTCTTACCTAATACTTTTTCTGAGGATTTTATGAATTTATGAAAATTCCACCGGAGTCGGTATCTTGATTGATTCCGGGATTTTTAGTTTTAAAACTATAAATTATATCTTTAAACGAATTTCACCATGAGTCTTAGAATATATTCTTGATTTTCGGTAAATTTTGCGAGTCGTTCCGAGATACTTGATTTCGGGACGATTCCGGTATTTTCCCGAAAGTTTTCCGCATCCGCAACCGAATCCCGGGAATCCGCCACTATTATTATTTTCACTTTTACTTTCAAGAAAATATCTTCCATTTTTCATTTTCTTTTCCTTTTCCCATTTTCTTTCTTTCCTTTAGCTTCCACCAGAAGCTTCCTTTACTTCCACCCTAAGTTTCTCCAAGCTTCTCCAACAAGCTTCTCCAAAGCTTCTCCAACACTCCACCAAAATATCTCCACCTCACCCATCTCCATGGCAGGCCATGATTGGTCAAGAGAAACACCTCACCCCCTTCCACTTTGCAAATAAGCCCCTCTCTTTTCCATTTTTACATCACCTTCATAATTCTAAAACCTATAAATACCTTTCCTTCTCCATTTCATTTCATTTCTCTCTTCACCACTTCACCAAAGCCAAACCTCCACCAACTCCTCTTCATCTCCACCACCACAACCACCACTACAACTTCTCCAACCCTTACCATCATCTTCTTCCTCCATCTCCATGTAAACCACCACAACTCCAACAACTCCACCAAAGCTTCCACCTTCTCCTTTACCTTCTCCAAATTACCACCACCATCAAACCTCTTCACTTTCTCTCTCTACATATTCGTATCATATTTTATGGCGCGTCCCGAGTTTCATGGATTTCGGATCTTTCGGCATTTCTGGTGATTCAGGCGAGTGTTCTAGCTATCCTCTTGCCTCTCTATTTTCATTGATTATGCGAGTGTTCTCGCTTTCCTCTTGACTTCCTATTTCATCGGTTAAGTGAGTATCCTCGCTCTCGCCTCCATTTGGATTTCCCCGCTTTATCGGGTCGACATGTATTTTATTCCATGTTTACATATATTTACCTGATATGTTAACACTTGCCATGTCTTTACTTCATACCTGTTACTTTCATGTTACTATTTGACATCTGTTTATATCACTTGACATATACCTGTCTGTATCATTTACCACTTAGTATGTTATAACTCCTGTTCCCGGTAAATCCTGAATGGAACTAAGTGCCACACGGAGCAAAGTGCCACACCACACACGTGGTGGGGGCCACCTCTTGAATCTGTGGGGGCCACCTCTAGAACCCATCCCCTCAGAACAAAGTGCCACATAGAACAAAGTGCCACACATTGCACCTAGTGGGGGCCACCTCTTGAATCTGTGGGGGCCACCTCTTGAATCTGTAGGGCCATTTCCTGTCTTGTTATCCTGTATTATATACAGTGACCTGTACTCCTGAATTCCTGATCATATCCTGCTTCCTGTTATATTATACTTGTTTGATATATTATAATAAACAACTTGCACCTGGTTTGGGGGAAACTGATGGGCCCTGATTAATCATGTTCATGGTGGTCTTATCGAGTCACGCGTGGCCACATTCTTGAGGGATCACCTGGCGGCCACCAGGGATTCCGTGGGGTGTACTGGCACCCCTACTCCTGTCTATTCTTGCCGGGTATGCACACGCCCTAGGCCTATTTCTATGGGATCTGCGATACTCTATTCCTGTTCGGGCGTCCATAAGTCCCGGTACCTAGCGGTAACGTTCCGGCTCAGCACCGGATACTCCTGAACCGTTGTCCCGGGCATGTACGGGGCCCATCCGAACATGATTCATCGAACTTTATCAGTTTCCAAATAACTTGCTATATAAGTTGTGAGTGGAAGTATGTGGAATAGGACACATACTGAAGCCTGGAACTTAGACGGCCTTAAGTATAATAATAGGCTAATATATACAATTTGTTGTGTCGTTTTGTAATCCGGGTTGTATGCACTTGGATTACGGTGACATGAGATAAAGGTATATAGATGAGGGTTTCCTTGTTTGGATTATTCCTTCGATGTACTAGTCTCATGGAACCGTGACCTAAGTGTGTACGATCGGTTTTGCTTGTAATCGGCTTTATTCGGTTTTATCGGTTTTTATCGGTTTTTTTGTTAGTTTAGGAGATATCTAATGTGACACCTGTTTTCCTGTTATGATTCCTGTTATGTACGCCTGTTATGCCAACTATGATACCTGTTATGACTCATGTTATTCCTGTTATGATTCCTGTTATGACTCCTGTTATTCCTGTTATGATTCCTGTTATGATTCCTGTTATGACACCTGTTATTCCTGTTATGATTCCTGTTATGTACTCCTGTTATACATTCTATGATTCCTGTTATGACTCCGGTTATGCCTGATATGTATTCCTGTTATAACCATTGTGTGAATTGCCACGAATGCTTTCATCGGATTTTACATCGGCTTTCCGATTTTATGATTATGTTATACCTGTTCATACCTGCTCTCTACCTGTATTCTAACCCTCCTGTCTTCTGATCTTATCCGATCATATCTTGAGTACTTCCTACTTGATATCATTTGTCATATGCACACTTGTGCTCATCCTGCTTCGCCACTTGGCTTTCTATCCCACTCGCCTGGGGAGTGTCACTGACTCCCCTGGACCTCACGTCCAGGTTATGGAGCTAGGAGCGTGTGGATTCTCCCAGTTGCTGATCAGAGTTGCGCAGCGGTAGCGTGGATCTTCAGCAGACCGTTCAGAGCTCTATCCTTCCAGGCCCCCTGTGTGCCTCTCGAGTTTTCCCTTTGTAAACTCGTGAGTGCCTTTATTCTGTTCACTATTATACATCCTTAGTATTCCCGCAATTGCGCATATCTGTGATGTAATATTCATGTAATATTGGATCACCTCTGGTGATAACTTTGTAATTGTACTCATGTGTTGGAATGTATAATGCACCACTTGCTTCCGTACTCTGATTCTTGCCGGTACTGATGCTTAGCGTATATACGTGAAGGTACTTCTGACAGGTACTTCTGACTTGCGTATAACGTTGCAGTGACGTCTCCGTATCCGCCAGGATCGGGGCGTTACATGTCTGCTTAATGAGAGACAAATATTCAGAACGAGTTTCATGTACCATCAGATGCCACCTTAGAATGGATTTATGGGTAGTATCAAGTAATAAAAGAAGCAAATGTATTGGATTTTAGTGACACAGACTGAGCTTGATGATTTACAGTATTTATATTACAGCAGGCTAATAAAAGTTGGATCTAACTTAGCCTAGAGACATGCTCTAATACGAAACAAATGCATATTGTGATGGTAATTATTTGCAGTTATTGTGGTCTAACTGTGTCATAGGAAAGGACAAAAAATGTTTGGGTGCAAATAGCCGTGTATGCAGAGGTATTTATTTAAGGAAGTTGATAGGTGGCATGTGAAAAACTTTTTGTAGTTACCTTTAACTTGTGATATCTCGTTGGCATTTGTGATTTCATTATCAGTTAGTGTTGTATTTATCGATATCTTTGTGTTTACCAACTAAATGATGTGTGAAGGTAAAGTGCAGATTGTTTCTTGAGTGTTAAAATTAGTGCTTCTTTAGTATTTTCCAAACTTCTAGAGTTCTTTTGCAGGAAAAAAAAATTCTTTTTTTTTGTTTTTTGGTTGTATAGAGATGGAAAAAGAAGTTACTAGATCCAAATGATTTGATAGGAGATTCAATTTCTTCTGGCAGGTTAGTGGCAGGTACGGTCATTTGTAGGAAGCGTGAACTTGAGAGCAGTATATGCAAATCAAAGGCAAAGAGCGTATGGTGTTATTCAAAGTCTTCCTTATATTAAGATTAGTTACCTATTTGATGTGCGAGACAGAGATCATGAAACAACAAAAAATGTGCCTAATATCGAGATACAAAGGTTAATCATGCAACAGCAATGTTGCCATGAAGGAGATGAAGTTGTATAAAAGGTCAAATCAAAGATAGCGTGATTAGCATGTGTGTTGGAGTTCTTCAAAAGCCTGTGATTCCAATTTTATGTTGTCATTTTAAGATTATAAATATGCAATCTTAGCTGTCTTACCATAGGGATTAATTTTCTGATTTATTTATGCTGTCGCATAAATGTTTTGACTTCTTTTTTCTGCTGTAATGTAAGTTTATCTATGTGAGGTGTATTGATGGTGTGCTTCTTTCCATGACTGTCATATCTTTGTTTTATAATTTTTCTTTAATCTACAGTTTGTCCTTTTTTTAATATAAAATTTACATTTGGTAATTTGGAATTGGAAACTATTTAGGTTTCAAGTGTCGAAGAAATCTTGCGGTAGTGGTTTTGTTGTTGGTTAATTATTGGGAATTGTATGCAAATGTCTTTTTTTATAGGGAGTTATGTTGTAGGATTAGGTTAGCATCGTGAAACATAAGTTCTCTTATAGGTAGATTAGCAGAGTTAGTTGATGCTATAGTTAGAAGGGATGTTAGTATTTTGTGTGTGCAGGAGACTAAGTGGATAGGTGAAAAAACTAGAATTATAGAGCTTTGGGTTATAAATTTTGGTATACTAGTAGAGAGAGATATTATAATGTGGTGGGTGTGATCATATATAAACAATCGCTTGAGGATGTAGTAGAGGTTAGGAAGAAATGTGATAGAATTTTACTAGTCAAACTTATTTTAAGTAGAGAGATTTTTAATGTTATTAGTGTTTATGGCCTGCAAGTAGGACTTAATGAGTCTAGTAAGCATCAATTGTGGGAGGATTTAGATGAGATAGTGCAAGAGATACCCATTAGAGAAAAGCTTTTCATAGGCAGTGACCTCAATGGGCATGTAGGAACTAGTCGTTATGAGTTTGATAGTGTACATGAAGGATTTGATTTTGGGGAAAGAAATGAACCAGTAACTCGATTTTAGATTTTGCTTTGTCCTATGATTTGATCTTAGCGAATACTTGGTTTAGGAAGAGAGTCTCACTTGATCACTAAGAGAGTCTCACTTGATCACTTTTAGAAGTGGATCAAGCGAGAGCCAAATAGATTTTTTTTAATTAGGAGAGTAGAGAGAGGTAGTTACATTGATTGTAAGGTAGTACCGGGTGAGAGTGTAGTAACCCAACATAGACTCTTAGTTTTAGATGTTTGGATTAGAAGGAGATTTAGAAAGTATTAAACGTAAGTTAGATCCTAAGATTAAGTGGCGGCGGCTAAAAGAAGGTAACCAATGAATCCCAGTGGTACATGAAGCTGATTGGAAAGCCTAAGATGATCCCAATACAACATGGAACAAATTTCTAGCTGCATTAAAAGAGTAGTTAAAGATTTACTTGGTGAGTCACGAAGTGGTGCTCCACCATGTAAGGACACATCATAGTGGAATGAAGAGGTAAAAGCTGCCATTAAGATCAAACGAGACTGTTACAGAGATTTAAAGAAAAATTGTGATAGAGTGAGTTTTGAGAGGTATAAGCTGGCCAAGGAGGTAAGAAAGCTGTTCAAAATGTAAGAGCTAAGGTGTATAAAGAAGTGTATAAGAAAGTTGGACACCAAAAGGTTGAGAAGGATATATATAGAATTGCTCAAATAAGAGAGAAAACTAGAGACTTCTGTATTGGGAGGTGTGTCAAAGATGAGGATAAGAATGTTTTAGTTTGAGATGAAAAAATCAAAGAAAGATGGAGGGAGTATTTTTGACAGATTGTTCAACGGTAGTTCTACTCAAGATTTGAATGACATTATCATTTAGTGCCAGGATATGAACCTTAATTATATGCGCAGAATTAGCGAATCTGAAGTTAAAAGAGACATTGAAAAGGATGAAGTCAAGAAAAGTTGTTGGCCAAGATGGAATTCTTATTGAGGTATGGAGATGCTTAGGAGAGATGGGAGTGAAATGGCTGACAAACCTCTTTAACAAGATTTGGCTAAGTAAAAGATGCCAAATGAGTGGAGGAAGAGTACCTTAGTACCTCTCTATAAGAAAAAGGGTGATATCCAGAGTTGTTCAAACTACCGTAGAATGAAACTCATGTGTCACACCATAAAGCTTTGGGAAAGGGTAATTAAACACAGGTTAAGATAGAATGCTAAAATATCAGAGAACCAATTTGGTTTCATGCTGGGGCGATCAACGAGAGGCTATTTATTTGCTTCGTCAACTTATAGAGCGATTTTGAGAGAGGAGGATAAATTTGCATATGGTCTTTATTGATTTAGAAAAAGCTTATGATAATGTAACAAGAGAGGTATTATGGTTGACATTGATGAAAAAGGAATTCCCATCATATATATTGTCAAGGACATGTACGATGGAGTAGTGGCAAATGTCAGAACTTGTGGAGGCATAACAAGTGATTTTTCTATCACAATTGGATTGCATTAATGATCTGCATTGAGTCCATTCTTATTTGCTATAGTGATGGATGAGCTTACTAGAGCTATTCAGGATGAGACACTGTAGTGTATGCTATTTGATGATGATATTGTCCTAGTCGATGAGACGAGAGCTGAGGTAAATGCCAAATTGGAGCTATGGAGGTAAACTCTAGAATCTCGAGGTTTTAGATTAAGTAGGGTCAAAACTAAGTATATAGAGTGCAAATTCAGTAAACATGAAATCTGAGATTATAGTATTGTGACACTAGACAGATAAGAAATACCGATAAGCAGTCCTTATAAGTACTTGGGTTGTATTATTCAAAAGGATGCGGAGATCAATAATGATGTCAATTATAGTATCTAAGCCGACTGGTTGAAATAGAGGAGCCCAACAGGAGTTTATGCGACCGTAACATTCTGTTATGACTGAAGGGAAAGTTTTATCGGACTGCTATTAGGTCAGCATAGTTATATGGCACATAATGTTGGGCTATAAAGAGATATCGTGCTCAGAAGATGAGTGTAGAAGAGATGCGCATGCTTTGTTGGATATGTGGTAACACGAGGAGAGATAAGGTGAGAAATGAGAATATTCACACTAAGATAGGCGTAACCCCTATAGAAGAGAAGATGAGAGAAAAACTGCCTACGATAGTTTGGTCATGTGTGACATAGACCTACAGATGCGTCAGTCCGGCGAGTAGAGCGTATCAAATTAGGGCAAGTTAAAAGAGCGCCGGGAAAATTGAAGAAAACGTGGATAGAGGTGATACGAGAAGATATAGAGGCTAAAGGTCTTAATGATGACAATTATTCGATAGGAATGAGTGGAGAAAGCTGATCCATGTGCCCGATCCGGTGTAATTCTCTTTAGGTTCATGTAGTCTACCCCAAATACTTGGGACAAATGGTTTAGTTGTTGTTGTTGGAGTTATGTTCTAGTCAGTTGTAGATACTTAGGAAGTAGCTCTTACCATTTCTATTATATTCTAGTCCAGATAAGCCATCATCATACTATTTTCCTCACATTTTTCAGATTATTTTCTGCATTTTTTCTGTGGGAACTTGGTTGACCATCATTAACCTTTCTAACAGCCCTTCTACCACCTTGAATCGATCAACTAAGTAAATTGAGCCAATTTTATCAACGCAATTGACTTGTGGTCACATGTGGGTCCCATTTTCCACCTCCCATCTACTGTTTCTAGCATAGTTTTCACTCGAGACCCCAATTGCTTCAATATCATGATCTTGGTTTTGCCTTGAGGAATCCAGTTCCCAAAAGATGGTGAACTACTCTAGAAAGTTAAGAATCTCGCAATATGCCATTTTGCATATATGTGCTTTCTTAATTTTGTTTTTTTTGTATGTGTTTGTTTTCCCCAACATCTCTTTTGTGTGTCCACTTCCAAATTAGCATCTTTGTTTACTTGCACATGAATAATGTATCAAAACAATAGTCCTTTTTAAGTGCTATATCTAAATACTGGTTTCCATGTGGCATTTATCAGTATCAGTAAACCACTTCGCCCAAATGCTAAACTTTTTGGTTGTAGGCTAACAATTAATTAACACTCTTGTCACCCCCCTTATGCGGAAGAAAATGTAAGGTGATCTTACATGTAGGGTACTGCGCACGTGCGGACTTTTTCCTTTTTCTGTAATGTTTATGTTGGGATTTGAACCGAGGCTCTGTAACAACGAAGTCAGAAAACCACTTGAGCTTTTGGGTTGTGGGCTAACAATGTATATCAGCCACATTAAACTTAATTTCATAATTTTTAGTTTTGCATCTCCCATCCCAAAATGACATTTTTCTATATAAGCCCTCCCCAAGTGATACTTCTTACACACACACATAAGCCCTCCTAAGTGGTTTATTTAATTCATTTTTCGTCAACATAACCATTTTCAGGCAGATCCCTCATTCTTTTTTCATCACTCTTCTTTCTTTGAAGTTTTTCTTTTTCTGTTTTTTTAACATGCATAACCCTTTGTGCATGTGCCCACATGCAAACTTAAAAATTATATTAAGTACTCTATTCTGGTAGACTTTCTCGCCCTCCACCCCCACTCCCACCCCCACCCAAGTCATAGTCACTTATTTTGTATAGCACTGATCTGATAAAAGGAAGGCTCATTTGTATATAAGTGATTCAAAAGGTATGGTCAACCTGAAAATGGTTACTTTTGCAAACAATCCGAATGTGTTGCAATATTTTTTTAATTTTCTTTCTTTCACGTGTAGGACACAGCTTTAATCTTATTCATGTTGATTGTCAGTCACACATAGATCACGCATATTCAATATCAAGTGTAACTATATATGCATAAAATCATTAGGTTGGATTTAGCTTTCTTTTCGTTTAAGGTCGTTTTGATTCTCTGTGGCGGAACCTTGCTTTATGGTGCTTTCATTGGCTTCTAGTTTCTTGTAAGCCTTCTTTATAAAATTTTGGTACTTCTGTTATTAATACACTTATATTTGAGGCCCTTCTTTCCTGAATTTATGGTTTATGGTTCCTCGCTCTTGCCCATGGCCCCAATCAAGATGAATAAGCTTAGGTTTTCATCCTTGTATTAGTTCCTTTAACAATAAGATTTTATGGCTTTTGCATGGAAGGAATGTGGTATCAATTTTCTTAATGAGGATTCTGGAGTATAACCATCTGCTTATGTCACGACATATAACATCTCAGGTTAAAAGAAGATATATTCCAACTTGGGGACATGCCATATGTCATGACCAAGGAAAATTTATTTCTTAATGACTTTGTATTGATCTATCATGTGTATGTTTTTGTAAATTGTATATTTATATTTTGTATATTTATATTTTGCAGGATATTACAAAATCTATTACACCTGAGTTGTGTAAGTCCTTGAAAAGCAGAAGAGATATGTTTTCTGGTCTTAAACTGAAGCAAGAAATTTTTTTCTGTAAGTCATGGATATACCATTTTCTTTGCAGCTGCAGATCTTAGTAGATAATTTCTCTGCATGTATGAGTAAATTTCTTCATGATGCAAGCTTAATAAAAGTTTTTCTTGCTCCATTTGTATTCAAGGAAATTATGGCCCCTTCTTAAGCTGCTTACAGTCTCCATATTGGATTTATTCCTAACCGGTCCAAAAAACACTGCTGTATGTCATTTTAGTTATATCTATGCCCTCGTATCCAATTTATCAAGCTTGCAAATTCTTTTGCAGAGACTTACAGAAGACCATGCTTTAAATATTTATTGAACATTATATTGTCTACTCTATAGCATGATTTATGTTCAATATATATGGTTGTTGTAGTCAGGATATTAGGTTCATTATAGGTACTTTAGTTTTTTCTGACAATTGACTGAATAAATTAAACAAGTGGTATGAAATACAATTCATTGCAAGCATACCTTGAACATTCTTGCACTTTACAGGCCTTATTGATCAGATTATACACTCAAGCGAGAATGTGGACATAATGGAGTTACTCGAGCACCTCCATCCCAAGGTGTGAATGGCGTGGATCATTGTTTTCCTTTTTTCTTTGTTCTTTTGGTCTTTCTTTTTTCCTTTTGTTTTCCCATGTATTATTATTATTATTATTATTATTATTATTATTATTATTATTATTTTCTTCTTCTTCTTTTTGATTTGGGCTTCTAGAACCTATTCTTCTTGTTGTACAATTTTGGTTTCTTTTTCTTTCAGGTGATGTTAGGAATACCTTTGTTGGAAGGGACCAATCCTGCCTCCTGTTTCCCTCGCTATGTTATTGGCTGTGAAGCTGTTTGCTATAGTTACATGTGGAGTGAGGTTTGGATTGTTGCACTTCTGTATGCTAAATTTCTATTGGCATGCAAATTCTGATTGATTATGGAATTAAAAAACATCATCTGGTGACCATGTTTTAGGCTTTTGCTGCCGATATATTTGCATCAAAGTTTAAAGATGATTTACTAAACCAGAATGCTGGGTTGCAGTTGAGAAATAAGGTAATGGTGGCCTTTTTTCTGTAACTTATTCCAATTTAACCTATGAATTATTGTGATCTGTACATTTGTTTATCATATGCTCCCACTTCTTTAGTTCTAAAAAATGAATTGCTTTAAGTGAATGAACACATCCTTAGGAATTTGGCACCAACTCATGTGTAGAACTAGGGTTGATATGTTGGAAAAAGTTGGGCCAATTTTAATTTTAGCTTTCAGGATTTTCAGTTGTACTCCATTGCGAACCATATTTCAGTGGAATAGATGGACTAATATGACGATTTTCTAGTGTCACAAATAAAAGGTGACCTTAAACAACAGAAATATACAGAATTCGGCTGAAACTTAAACCTTAATTATTAGCAAGCTAGAGCACATGTATACACCTGTATTTTATGCACGTATAGATGCAATGTGCATGAATAAGCTGCAGTGATCGCCCAAGTCTGATAAAATTCTCTTTTATTTTTATTATTTTTATTTTTTTGGTGAAATATAGGCCGTAGTTTGGTGCAAATAGGATTTGAACCTGACATCTTGCCTCTGCAAAGAGGTTTTACCACCGTGCTACAATGACACTTGCCTCTTTCTTTTATGTTGAAAGACCAATACTGAACACTCGCGGTATCATTGTACTTTTTTTACTTTTTTGCCATTAGATACCCCAACTTCCGAGTGTCACAGATATTGGGAAAAACATGAAGATATTGAAGTGCCCACGTAATGATGGCCCCCTATATGATACTTTATGACATTGAAGTAATTCAAGATAATATGGTCCAAAGCTTCACCAATGGTTTTTATGCTTTGCATAAATGTTGTCAATTGAAACTATGGTTGGTTGTGGTGCAGATAACATGACTCAAGTCAGCTACATGCAGAGACTGAGAAGCTTAGCTAACCCTTTATGAATTGTTGTTGAGACTGCCCAACTTACATTTCGAGACGAGTAAAATGGCAAATAGGAAGATCTATCTTATTGGTTAATTATGTCAAGTTCATGCAACATGAGAGCAAGCTCCGGAATTGGCAAGTCTCATAGAGATTAGAGACTATATGAAGATAATAGGGCTTGATATTTTGAGGAAAATCTAATACTTGAAAGCCCTACCTAACAATATTGGAAATGTATTAGTATTCCATGTACTCCGACAGTATGCAGTATGTTGGGAAATACAAATGCCTATGAATTTTGAATTCTGCACATGGATATTATAGAAAACCAAATGGCTAAAAGTATATATTTATGGAATTCCCCTATGCCAGGCTTGGCCTGTTCTCAAAATAATAATATGAATAAATAAATAAATAAAAAAATAAATCAGTATTCATTTCAAAGTTAAAGTACAGGTTTAATATCTCCTTGCTGTGATATAGGTTCTTCAATACCTCTCTCTTGGTCTGGCACGTATAGTCATTTACATCGAAAATATATAATGATATAGCTGTTTAATCATGCAGCTACTAGCGCCAGGGGGAGCTAAAGATGCCCTTGACATTCTAAGAGACTATCTCGGAAGGGAACCATCAATTTACTCGTTTATAGACAGTAAAACCAGAAAGAGTTTGTGAATACTCTCACTTGGCAAATTGGCCGAAGATTTAAAACCAGAAAAGAGGTTGTCATATGAAATAAGAGCTATTCTGTTGTCGCTGCAGGCAGAGGAGAGAGCATGTTGTATCTTGGTTAGAGATATCAACACTTTCTGGTTCTTTCAGTTGCCAAATGAGAGTTGCTTCACAAGCAGTGAGACCTGACCGTTTTTGGGCTATGGTGGCTTCATCTACTGATTTATTCTGCAAAATTTTGGATTTAAAAGGTTTCACAAAGTCTTCTTGCGCTGTCCTCATCTAAACTAAAGCAGTGAGATCTGAAAAGCCTTGTTTCTCAGAGAATGGAGGAAGTTAGGATTTTATTTTTCTGAGCTTTTGTCTCCTTTAATGTATAACATGACCTTTTTTTTCTTTTTTTTTCCTTTGCTTCTGATGTGATCATGAGCTAAAAGATTTCTAGAACCAATCTAGATTACAGTTATCCAGTGTAGCTAAATCAGAGTTTGAAGTGAAACTATTAGTCAAGTTCTGTGGTGAAACATCACCACAGGATTCGGCTGGTTATTGTGCATCTCTGTTATAGATCTTATTGTCATCTGGATTGAGTTGTCTCCTGTGGTGACTAGAATTTACTTTGATGTGATTTTCATGTCATGGGCATCACAATTCAAATGACGGGACATTAGAAGACATTCAGATGTGGTGAGCCGCATAACAAACTTTTTTCAGTACAGTTGATTGGTTCAGTGCAAAGAGAAGATGAGAACTCAATTGTTGTCAGATAGAAGAGATTCTTGATTGGAGTAGATGCAATTTTTAGGGTATCCTGTATGATTTTTGTGCCAGTTACAAGCTTTAATCTCAAAATATCTTGGCAGTTGAATAGTTTCTAAAGGCTGTTAATTCACTAATCACTCCTTTTTTACCTTTCTGTATCATTGATGACAAGACTGGCTTCCTTTGCACATCTTTTGCCATCCTATCAAAACTTTGTTTACACATCTCCTACCATATTTGCCTTGAGATTTTGAGCTTCAACTCGACATTTCGAGCGTCCATTGAGCATCTCATGCCCTGCTGTTAATAGGGGATTGGAAAAATGAGGACTCACAGAGTTTAGGCTGTATGCAGACTGATGCTAGAGATTCCTTAGAGCAGTATTTTGGTTGTTTCATCATTGCGTTTATCTTTCAACTGAAGCCTATTTGATGTGATTACTACTTTTGATTATATAGCTTCTCACTTTATTATCCCTCAGTTGCGAACTAGTTCAGCTTGATGAGACATCCTAAGCACGGTTTGTTTATTTACTGATTATCTATACAAGTCCTACTGAATTACCTGCTAACAGGTATTGGAAATTGATAATTGAGCATCGAGTTCTCATTTAGATCTCTTGTAATTTTTTCTGAATCAAGATAATCAACTGTACGTCTTGTGAAGTTAAACTTGCTTAGCAGCGGAAAGAATCAAGTTCAGTTTATTTGAGAATAACTATAAGAATTTTGCTAAAACCCTAACATTGCATCTATATACATGGAAGTATGGGCGGGCAACAAGAACTGACTAATTAAGATCGAGTCTAGATGTCATGTTGGATCTCGAGGCCGAGACAAGCTGGACTTTGTTGCAGCTGGTGGGAACCAGAGAAAGATGCAAGTCGAATTTGTGGCATTTCAGTTGGTCTTGGGTTTGTAAGAGTTCCGTTTACCCACATGTCGCCGGTTTGAATCCTCGCGCGGGTGACATTGGATACCTTCGTGCGGCTCTTAAGTAGAAAAAAGAAAGAGGTAAGTTGATTTTGTGGCACAACAATGATTCTAGGGTCCTTTGGCTATCTCAATGCCCTCACTCCTGTAGACTATGTAATGTGAGATCCATTCTTGAATCCAAAGGTCGGGTATTGATATTTGACAAGTTCAAGTAGCCGAGCAAAGTTTTACTTAAAAAATAATTTCTTTATTTTCTCTATGATTTACCTTTTTTGCACTTGATCCATACACAATGAAAAAGAAGAGGGAAAGTATGTTACAAGGCAAAATGTTTTGAGGACAATAATGGTAGGCCCTCCTGACGAAGAAAATTTTTACATCCTAAGGAGAAAAAATGGGTTCCCTTTGTAAAGAAGTCTAAAGCACTTGTTATATCACAACAAACTTTATAAACTACCATTATCTATTCAGAGCATTAGAAATTTAAATACCCATCTTTTGGAGCAGGAACACAGTACTATTGTTCTACAACCTTTTTTGGTAATGAAAAAAACATTTTTCATTAACAATATCTTTTTAATGAGAAGATCTTAGTTCCACGCAAGAAGGATAGAAAGCCCACTAGACGATTATTAATAAAAACAAATACACAATGTGGTAGAAGAGGAAATTGTTACGATTTTTGTACAATATACGCTCTTTTGTCTTTCAGTTATTGTCTAAGACACGTGGGTGACGTGATATTGAGAAACTATTGGTCTAGCAGGTATCGACGTATCTTGTTTTCTCACTTTTTATTCTAATTTGTCATGTTATGATCAAACGTGAAGTCGTGTATGGTCAGATTTTGAAAAAAAACCCAACTAACACAGAAAACAAGATGATTACAATATTTGATTGGTCACAAGAAAGTCCCCAGAGATGAAAAACTAAAATGTTAGAATTTTGTTCTTTCTAAAAAGAGGACTTATTTTCATATTATTTAAAAAAACCCGTGTATATTCTTATTTCATATTTATTGAATATTTCATGTTTTGATTGATTTTATTTCTTTGAATAAGAATAAAATTTTAAAAAAATTGTAGAACTATTTGATAGATTTTCAAATATGCATTCAAAACTTTCTAGCAGAAAAATTTACCTTTCAGGAAAATCCACTATTTATCCCTAGAAGGGGGCATGTAGAAAAAAATGGCCAGATCTTTAAATCAAGATGTGTTAGAAAATAGATGCTTTTTGTTACTAAAAACATCCATACCATGCTTATTTTATATGGAGATTCAATAATTACAGGAGCTAAATAAGAAACTAGGAAGTTTAACTGTCATAAAAACAAATATTGCAAGCATTTAGTTTCCCCTTGTAACTACTCTCATTTTTCTAAATTTTAGAAGCAAAAAAAGAATAGACAAAAAACTTAGCAAATACTCATCAATGATGAAAGAAAAAACAAAGAGGACTCGGTCATAAGATGCTATTAAAAAGTGAGGAGAAGGAAAGTAATAAAGTCCTTTTCTTTTGTTTTGTTTTTTTTATTTTATTTTTTTTTTGGTTGTTTTGTTCTCTCTCTCTCTCTCTCTCTCTAACAACTGCTGCTCTGGGAACTGGTCTTCCTTCCATTTCTCTCTCACGCACTTTCATCTCCTTTCATCAAAGGCAAACCTTGATAGAGGAGGAAGGAGATCACAGAATCTATGTAAATATCAAAAGAAATCTCATCTCCACCTCCATTTCTTTTCTAATTCGCACTGGTGGATGAAAATTAAAGGTAAAGTTCTATTCTTGATCAGTTTTTTCTCTCTGTTCTCTGTGTTTGACTTTTTATTGGGTATTTTCCTTTTCTGTTTCTTTAATTGTAGATCCTAACAGATCGATTTGGGTCTCTGATTAGGCTCGAATCCCATCGATCGACAGGAAAGAAAAGTTCGGATTTTGGATGTGATTTTGGTTTTTGGATTGGATTTCTTCTTCTGGGCTTCAAATTTCTGAGTAAAAGGTGGGATCCTTTTTGTTGTTTGTAAAGAGAGGAGGATTGAGGAAGGGGGGAGAGAGTAGCTCGCTAGCTTCTCTTCTTTTAGCTGTTTTGTTATGGACGAGAATGAGGACTTCTCTTTAATGAATGAAATTGTCAGGCTTTGTCTTGATCTTTGATGCCCAATGCTTCCGTGAATCTAAATTTGTTTTGGTAGGGGTCAATACAACTTTTAATTCTCAAATGGAATTTGAATGAAATCTTAATCCACTGTGAGGGGCACCTCTTTGGATTTGGAGGCCTTTTCTTCTGATTCAGGTGGAAATGGATTATGAGTTGGCCAAAGGATCTCTTAGTTTTGAAATGGGGGAAGAGGAGAGGCAGATTTCTCATATTGAAATCTTAGTCGATTATGATTGAGCGTCTCTCTTTGTTTCAATTGGATCATATTGGGCTAATTCAAGACCTTAAAATTTGTAATCTCCTCTCATTTTTGTTGCATTCTTGCGAGTATGATCAAGCAAATATTGGGAAGGCTCCCTAAGAAGCCATCAAAATCAGCAGATAACCGGGATCCGGTTGGTGGGTCCGGTTCTTCCTTATCGAACTTTTCGAGAAGTGGAGATTTGTTGAGCAGTAGGGCAACATTTCAGAACAATCAGGTCCCTCCTGGCTCCTATCCTGCCTCAAATTATGGTAACAAAAACTACCAGCCTTTTAACATGAAAGTAAATGGCAACTCGGCATTCTCTTATGAGGCTCTCCTAAGCTTTAGAGATGTCCCCAGTTCTGAAAAGCCAAATTTGTTAGTTAAGAAATTGAATTTGTGTTGTGTTGTGTTCGATTTCGCTGACACAACTAAGAACTTGAAAGAGAAGGAGATAAAGAGGCAGACATTGTTAGAGCTTGTTGATTATATTTCCTCCCCCAATGGGAAGTTCTCTGAGTATGTAATGCAAGAAATCATCAAAATGGTGTCTGCCAACTTGTTTCGAACCCTTACTTCTCCACCTCGTGGGAATAAGGTTTTGGAAGCCTTTGATGTGGAAGAGGATGAGCCTCTAATGGATCTTGCGTGGCCACACTTGCAGATTGTTTATGAGTTCTTTCTGAAATTTATTACATCCCCAGAGACTGATGCTAAGCTGGCTAAGAGATACATAGACCATTCTTTTGTTCTTCGGCTGCTAGATCTCTTTGATTCTGAAGACCCTAGAGAGAGGGAGTACTTGAAGACGATACTTCATCGTATATATGGTAAATTTATGGTGCACCGCCCATTCATCAGGAAAGCTATTAACAATATTTTCTACCGTTTCATCTTTGAGACAGAAAAGCACAATGGAATTGCGGAGCTCTTGGAGATTTTGGGAAGTATTATTAACGGGTTTGCTCTGCCACTTAAGGAAGAGCATAAACTGTTCCTTGTTCGGGCATTGATTCCACTTCACAAGCCTAAGTGCATTCCTATGTATCATCAGCAGTTATCATATTGCATTTCACAGTTTGTTGAGAAAGACTGCAAGCTTGCAGATACTGTCATAAGGGGATTGCTGAAGTATTGGCCTATCACTAATAGTACAAAAGAAGTGATGTTCTTAGGAGAGTTGGAGGAGGTCCTAGAGGCAACTCAGGCTGCTGAATTTCAGCGATGTATGGTTCCGCTTTTCCGCCAGATTGCTCGCTGCTTGAACAGCTACCACTTTCAGGTAAAATTCTTTCCGCTTCTCCCAAACTAGCTTTCATTTACCTACATTATTTTATTTTCCGCCTTTATTCATTTTAGTTCATGTTGCATTTTCCTTGGCATGAGCATTATAATGTGTTTTGTTGAACACTACTCGATGTCCTGTATAGATTTGGTTGTTATTGTTAGGTACTTCCTGTTATAGAAGGTACCTGTAGGAACAGCCATGCATATGACCCAAGAAATTTCTTAGGCAGCATTAAGCATATTTTAACAAAGACATTCTTAATATTCTAAAGTTTATGTCTCACAATGCATTAGCAGATTTGGCCTCATGGATCTAGTAAGCAGGATATAAAATTATGGATCTGTGAACCCTGTGACAATGGTCATAACATATCTATTATTAAATTATTCTTGAGAGATTTTGTTGAAAGAAGTGTTAGCCTTTAGAGAGGATGATCAATTGTGAACTCATTCACGAATTGGAGTTGTGGTCCTTGTGGAAACAACCTCTTCACAGTGGGTACACGGCTACATACACCTCCATCCTCTAGACCCAGCTATGATGGAAGCCTTCTACATTGGGCTTCCCTCAAAAACCATTATTGTAAGGCAAAGAAAGAAAAATGAAGTTTTTTCTTCCTTCTTTCAATTCTTACTTCTTTCAAGGGCATCTTGTAAACTCTGTCATATCTCATATTTCTCTACCATTATTGTCAATATTGTCATGCTATCTTTCTTGTGCTAGGTAAATGGTTTGTTTTGATTAAACTTGGAGAAAGTTACCTAGTTCTCAAAATTGAAGCACAATGTGCGAGAGATCAAATTGTCGAAGTATCGGTATATCTTCATGATTTTAAAATATGTATGCGAGTGTATTAAGTAACCGGTGGGAGGACAAAGTTTTTGAGGGGCATTTAAAATATAATTGACTGCAACAAAGATTTCACGGACTGATAATGAAGGGTTTCAAGATGGTATGATATGAAATATAGGGTCATGTAAGTTGGGGAAGGACTGATGATTTGTCGGAATGGCAGTGGCAAGAAGGGATGCAGAGAATCTTAGGATGGTGGGGAGGTGGCCTTTTTAATAGAAATAGGTGAAGAGAATTCAAGGCCTGCAATTGTGATATGGATTATTAATTAATGTTTAGTGAACCCAAGGGTCACAAGGTAGAGTGAAAAACGTTAAATATTTGTATCTCAACTAACAATAGAATTGGAATGTTTACTCATTAAATGTTAGAGCACTTTAGATTCATTTTTGTAAGTATTATGTGATACATTGAAGATTGATAGTAAGAATCAGTTAATAAAGCAAGAGAATTCTTTATTGTATATGGTTACTTGGTTGAGAAATATCCCCATCTTTTTTTTCTTTTGAGAATTAGAAATATTCTCATCTTAGTTCCTTATTTGTTCAGTTGGTCAATTGCAAGTTTGCAGCAATTATTTTCCTCCCACATTGCATTGGACATAATGTAACGCTTTAAAGTTTGCCATGAAGAACATTTTCCATCTTTTTTTAGTATGGTGTTCAGCCTTCTCCTCTTTAAGGCCGTTAAATTGCTTTACACTTAAAATTCTGGTAGAATTGGAGTGCACAAATTTGCAGGACCGAACTTGGCTTTACAAAATATAAGTAATCTTAAAAGTGTAAATGTTACTAAACCCCTTGAACTTATCACTAAAGTCCCATAACCTGCAACAATTGAAAAAATCATCAATAACCTCTCTAATATATTCACCCCTTCATCAGCTTGGGGCTTCACATGGTGTGAAGCTTGATGAAGATTCTCTCGTCTCTTCCTTACCTTGTTAGGATTAAGGTCTGATTTGGGAATAAGTCTAGGATTTTGGTTAAACCTAGGACTACAATTAAGTTTTTTGTTGAATTTAGGGATTAGTGTTAGGAGTTCCTCCCCCTGTTCTTCTCATCCTCCTCCTACACCCATTAATCAAAACCATCTTCTGAATCCATTATGAAAGCACATAAAAAAATCTGCACCTATTAGTCAAAACCCATTTTTAAACCCTTCAATTAGGACCCTCAAATTTTCAAAATCCCATTAAATCAAAACACAACTCTAGTTTTTTTTCCCTTGGATAACAGGGGCAAAAATGACAATACACCATTTCATTTAAAAGTATTTATGCGGGGCAACGATTGGAAACCTCAGGTGGTTTTGTGACAGTTTTTGAAATTGAGAGAGATTTTCCTTATGTATGTTTTTTTTGGTTTGTAGGCTATTTATAAATCATTGATCATATTTGAATGGGTGGATTTTAAATTCTGATGATCTAGCATATGCCTTCTAATTGATAGGATTCAAACTTAAATCCTATTGGTTTGTCAATATCTCTTCTCATCTTTAGGATCATGTTCATCTCTCCTAGTAAATATTGATGTTATTTGTTTACCAGAGATTGTTTAAGTTGTTATTGGTCGTGCCTACTATTTTCTCTACAGACAGCCTTTCAGTTTGTGGAAGCTTATGTGCGCTTTTATTTGGCTCTATTTGAAAGTTGTAGCTATTTTATTAGAAAAGTAAATAGATCCGAGAATTTGGCTTGTCTCTACCTGCAACCTGCACACATATCTTCTTTCTTTGGTTATGTTGGACAGTGGTTCTTTGTATCTTTGAAGAGCTTTACCTCTATTAGAAGGGTTTCCGTCTAATTGAGAATGTTGTTGGTGTGGTTTGACATGAGGTCCTTTTCTTCATGGAATATCGAGAGCTTTAGATGCATATGCAGTTTGTTTGGTTATCTACTAATGAGCTCACAGCCATCAGTTTCTCGTCTCAACTACTGGAGACCAGCCCCATAATTATATGTTGTCCTTCACCATGCATTCCCTACTACATGTTACATGTGGATTCATTTCATAATTCGAGGGTTTTCTTTTCTGATTTTGTAAACCTAACTTTGGGCCCTCTCTCTTTTCGTGCTTAGCAGAAACCTTGGACATGATTTGTTTGCTTCTATACTGCAACAAGGTTTGACACTTCTTACCATACATTAAATCTCTCTCCCTAAACCTAGGTGAGCTGTAGAAGCAGTTTTCCTGGTTTGAATATGTTTTTTCCAATAATAAAATGAGTCGTTAGTCAGACAGATCTCTTTGGGAGAAGCACAGCAGAGGGGTATATTTATCTTCATCAGATGCATCTCAGCTTCATTTTTTTCAGTGGTAAATCGATGGCATTCTCAGTGTCTAAACATTTGAAGCGAGTTTTAGCCACCTTGCATTATTGCATATAGTCACCAAATTGCGATCTTTCGTTCAGCAATGGCCTCCTGGTTGAGCCACTTGTCAATGAGCCAGACATCCAATTTTTGGCACTCCTCAAGCTCCTTTTAATGTCCCATTCTATTTGCTTCTCTAGCAATTTTTTCCTGCCACTTTCACATCGTCCTCCTATGGCAGTTATTTGTTTCCTTATGACTGCAGAAGACCACCCCCCCCCCCCCCCCCCCCCCCCCCTCCCCCACAAGCGATTACAACTGGTGCCACTGAGACTGAACTAGTTCCCTTCCTCTGTTGGAAGTTTTCCAATCCTTTCACTTGGTTTGTGATGATTTCTCACTCTTTATCATCACAGGTCTTTTTCAAGCTAATTTTCTTGGTTACAACCAATTTTCCGCAGTAAGACATGGGAATTTTAAGGAGTTTGCTCCAATAGTACAATCTTTATGGCTTTACTTCAAGACAACAAATCTTCAGGTTGTTCTACTCCACTAATCCAGGATCTTGCATAGTCCCTCCTACAAATCACATGTTTTGCAAATACAGTACACCATCCACCAAAGACATGGCTGTAGTTTTAACAGCAACTTTAGTAGTTTTAACAGGAGAAGCAACAAGTGTCATCATCTCTTGGTCCCTTTAAGATCAATAATCCCTGATAGGCAGTGCCTTCCTATCTGTATTCTCGAGGATAATCGGTAATGATCTTAATTTTTGCCATCTTTGATAAATATATGCTCCTAGTTTCCTTATCTGGCCCCATCATTTGTTTGTGACTCTAGAAGATGTTCTGGATGTGTCCTTATACAGTTAGCCAATCAAATTGACCTAGATATCCATGTTCCTGTGAACATAGAATAGTCACATCTAAGTTAAAGCAGGTGATTCATGGCAAAGCATTAGCAGTTTAGTTTTTTTAATCTATGGGTTCGGTCATTCAACCTTGCCCTGACATCTTGCTATAAGTTGGGAATGAAAGGACATATGAATTTCTTTTAAATTGATATTAGAATAAAGACTGAACCATAGTGCATATATTATATTTGTTGACGAGTATTTGAAAGTCCTCTGGGGACAAAGTAAAGTCTTCTCCTCAAATGATGATCTTCATTTGGTATGATAATTCTTCTACCGTTTGTTGATGGTGTTATTTTTGTGGTTGACCTTCCTAGTGCACTAGGGAGGTTCTGTAAAATGCCTGAAGCTTGAAGGCCCAAGTCTGATATAGAGTTTGGTATCTACATCACATAAAAGGGAAATTACGT
>JAVJIF010010963.1:0-40000 GCA_038442645.1 Agave tequilana | reverse complement strand
TTTGAGGACTACGTCTATAATCACAGTCCTTACAAAATGATCACAGTATAAAGGACTGCGATTATGATTGCAAACTACACAACATGCTTTATTTTTTAGGACTGCGACTATGATCGCAGTCCTCACAAAATGACCGCAGTCCTATTTTTGAGGATTGTGATCATGATCATAGTTTTTTCTAATTATAAAGCAAACTAGGTGACTGTAACAAAATATTTCTATTATTTAAGTAAAATTTTTTAATAATTAAATAATTACTACTAAGTTTTCCTGGCCAGGAGCGAACCACGACACCCGGATTTGTAGACTCTAGGTCTGACTATCAAAACTCTAATAATAAACTAACTAAAACAATTACTCATAGTTAATGTCCTACTCGAATCCATCTAAATAGTTTGAGCAGTCTGATTCGAGTCCTATTAGAATTCAGACTCTAACTTGCATTTGCAAGGCACGTGCTGAAAGAGCATATATCACGCGGGAGGGAGTCCAAAAATTTCTTTGATTTTGAGTTCCTCTTCTTTGCTTCACACATTGAGAATCTAGGGTTCTGATCGCTGTGCATCTCAATTGCGATTTCTATTAAAGGTTGCAATGGGTAAATCCAAAATAATGGAAATAAATAGTTAAATCAAATTACAGCAAGCACAAACACACATAACTTACGTGAAAACTTAAAAGGAAAAAATCACAGAGAAAGAGAGAGGAGAATTCCACTATAACAATGGTGATTATAAGTAGGCTTCTCTAGTGTGCTAGGGTTTCTAGATTCCAATCATCCTTTCCTCCACATTGGGAGGGCTCTGTTATTTATACATGTAATATCTACAAGATAAGGCGAGGGAGTCCCACTTAGTTTGAATACTTAAATTCCTCATCTTGATGGCGGTTGAGCTGAACATCCTTATTTTAATTGAGATAGGGGAGAGTCTGTCTTTATCTGATAGTCTGCGCGTTACTGTAGATAAGAACGAATTGTCCCTGAAGGGTAACTGGCTTGTTTGGATAATGATTAGGCTTAAAGATAGAGATTTCCTTCAACCAGTTTTATTTCTTCTTCCAATTAGCCAACCCGCTCGAAGTTCAAATTGGACGGAGACTCTGGATCAGGTGTTCTGGAAGTGACCACACGTCGCACATTCCTTGGGGGCCGAATAGACACGTGTCACAATCTCAGGCGGGTCAGAAAGTGACCACTACAGATGCCCTCTCTGCTTTCCTCTTTGTGAGGAATCGGGAACTTCCCTCGGGGTTATAAGTTCCCGGAGACTTTAATAGAGAGCGGAGTAGATAGGAATTTTCAGGTTTGGACACGTGTTGATTGTCGTCGCTCTAAGTTTCGTCTAGCTGTGGCATCTGTTGCTCTACAGGCTGGCAGAACCTTAAATGTGCGTAACACCCTCTATTGCATTGGTCAATTAACTGCCCCTTTTTGAGGAGTCATGGCTTTTGAGAAAGGTGCGGCGTATCCGGCGTGGTCATTTCGATCCGAACCATCGCGATAGGCGTACGCCGCTGATTAAGTGACTCTTCGTCTTCTTTAGGGATTAGAATCCTGAGCGATTGATACTTTGGCTTCTTTTCTCCCTATAAATAGGGTGGAAATCTTCAAGAGAGATCTGAGTTGCTTCTTAAGAGTTCTTTACTGCAGAAGTCTAGCACTGTTATGTGGGTGGCGATGTTTCCTTCATTCTTCGTTCAATGGAGGAAGGAGATAGAGAGGATGGCAATGGCCATTGCACTCTTGATGTTCAGGAGTTCGCTTGTCAAAGAGTTTCGGTTCTTGTGATGGGCTCGTCAAGGAGTTGCAGTTCTTGTGACGAGACCCAGATGTTGGGGTGGATAGGGAATGACCTATTTTCTGCTTGGTCTGCTCGCCTAGCTTCCGGTCGGAGCAAACTGGGTAGAAGTTAGGGTCTGACCCCCTTTTCCTTCCTTGTAGCGAACAAAGAGCAGAGAAATAACAACATTCGATGTCGGCTTTGGTATCAGGGGCCGATCGTCTGCGCTCTTGTGGGGTGCCGCCTCCTTGTACGTTTTCGCTCCAGAGTTACATTCTTGGCATAGGTATCCTCCTTTGCCTTTCTGGTGAGGCCTCCCTGCTGGCGCCTTCCTGGGAGATCTCGGTATTTTCGTTATCCGGCTCTGGTGGATTGCTTCCTTAGGAATCATCACCAGGACACAGCTAGAAGCACGACGGTTGGCTCCATCATTTTTTCCTCTCAGAAAGAACACATTCATGCAAAATCAGAACTTGTGTCACTCTTGTTAGATGTATTCACACTTTTGCTTGGATGGATGTAATTGAAAAATTCCATAATAAAGCAAAGAATTTTTAACACGTGTTGTTTAGATCTTGCCTTGTTTTGAGATTTGAGATTTGACTTGTTGTTGCATATGCTCGGGGAGCCGTTCTGGTTCCAAAATGTTTGGAAAGATTTGGAGTGTAGTTTCTGACCGGGGTTCGTTCCCTGAAGATACCTGCAAATGTTTATCTGGGTAGGGGATCTCCTGGCTTCATGGTTGCATTGTTGTGTTCGTCCTAGGCTGATTGTTGGCTCGCTTGGGGGACCCTCGGAGTCTGCCCTATTGCATGGTGACTCCGAGCGATTAATGTGAGCAGACCTCGATACTTTGAGATGCCCCACGAGGTGTCGCCGTCAGAGTGAAGACCCGTATAGGCGGTTGACCTCCTCAGGCGGCCATCGGGGCATATCCCATTATAAGTTGGCTCCGAGCAACCAACATGGCCGAGCCTCCGTCTTTCAGGAAGCCCCCTGAGGGTCACCATCAGGGTAAAGATCCGCATAGGTGGTTGACCTGCTTAGGCGGCCATCAGAATATATCCCATTATAGGCTGGTTCTGAGCACCCAACATGGCCGAGCCTCCGTCTTTCAGGAAGCCCCCGAGGGGTCGCCGTCAGGGTGAAGACCCGTATAGGCGGTTGACCTACTCGGGCGGCCATCAGAGTATCTCCCATTATAGGCTGGTTCCAAGCATCCAACATGAGCGAACCTCCGTCTTTCAGGAAGCCCCCCGAGGGGTCGCCATCAGGGTGAAGACCCGTATAGGCGATTGACCTATTTGGGCGGCCATCAGGGTTATCCCATTATAGGCTGGTCCGAGCGTTCAACATGGCCGAGCCTCCATCTTTTAGGAAGCCCCCAAGGGGTCACCATCAGGGTGAAGACCCGTATAGGCGGTTGACTTGCTCAGGCGGTCATTAGAGTATATCTCATTATAGGCTGGCTCCGAGCATCCAACATGGGCGAGCCTCTATCTTTCAGGAAGCTCCCGAGACTTCGCCGTCAGGGGGAAGACTAGTATAGGCGCTTGACCTGCTTGGGCGGCCATTAGGATATATCTCATTATAGGCTAGCTCTGAGCATCCATCATGGCGAGCCTCCGTCTTTCAGGAAGCCCCCCGAGGGGTCGCCGTCAGGGTGAAGACCCGTATAGGCAGTTGGCCTGCTCAGGCAGCCATCAAGGTATATCCCATTATAGGCTGAATCTGAGCATCCAATGTGGGCGAGCATCAGCCTTTAAGGAAGCCCTCGAGGGGTCACCGTCAGGGTGAAGACACGTACAGGCAGTTGACCTGCTCAGGCGATCATCAGGGTATATCCCATTATAAGCTGGCTCCGAGGTCGGCGAGCCTTCGTCTTTCAGAAAGCCTCCTGATGGGTCATCGTCAGGGTGATGACCTATATAGGCAGTTGACCTGCTCGAACGGCCATCAGGGTATATCCCACTCCGAGCATCCAACGTGGGCGAGCCTCCATCTTTCAGAAAGCCCCCCGAGGGTTCACTGTCAGGGTGAAGACCCGTATAGGCAGTTGATCTGCTCGGGTGGTCATCCGAGTATATCTCATTATAGGCTAGCTTCGAACATCCAACGTGGGTGAGCCTCCGTCTCTCAGGAAGCCCCCTGAGGGATCACCAACATGAAGACCCGTATAGGCGGTTGACCTGCTTGGACAACCATCAGGGTATATCCTATTATAGGTTGGCTCCAAGCATTCAAAGTGGGCGAGCCTTCGTCTTTCAGGAAGCCCCCCTGAGGGGTCGCCGTCAGAGTGAAGACCCGTATAGGCGGTTGACCTGCTCGGGCGGTCATCAGGGCATATCCCATTATAAGCTGGCTTTAAGCATCCAACGTGAGCGAGCCTCCATCATTCAGAAAGCTCCCCGAAGGTCGCCGTCAGGGTGAAGACCCATATAGGCGGTTTGACCTGCTCGGGTGTCCATCAGGGTATATCCTATTATAGGCTGGCTCCAAGCATCCAACGTGGGCGAGCCTCCTGTACGGGAGGGAATTTGAATATATGTATTGTAAAATTTTCTTGAATCAATAAAAGATTACAACAATATCAAAAACTCCAATTACAAGAGAGAGAGGATATATTCAAGCTCAAATCTCCTCTTTATTTAATGTCGGGTTTTTTTGTGTAGGGATGGAAAGTGATTTTTATTTTTCGTTGACCGGGTGAACGTCAAGCTCTTCTGGAACTCTTCTCCTTAGATCACAGATGGAGTAGCACAACTCCTACAAATGAAATCTCAAAGAGACTTAGGCGAACTCAGCAAATTGGTAGAAGAGTTTAACTCTTTATAAACCTTCCTTAGCCGAAAAATTCTGACCTATTTTCAATAACAAACTGAGCTATTTATAGGGATTCAGGGGTAAAACTGTCCCCTAAAAATCTTCCATGATGGGGGTTAACTCCCCTCATTATATGGGCAGTACTTGACCCAGTAATAGGGGTAGTTATAACTGAGACGCATGGCTCATCTCCAGTTGGAACGCGAGCTTGAGCTCTGCATTTAGCCGTTGAGGTAACGCTGGATGTGGGTCTTGAGCTTCGCATTTTGGGCGCACGGTGGTGTTAAAATGCGAGCCTCTAACTCTGTATTCCTTATTGACGTGGTATTAGACGTGTGCCTCGAGCTTCGCGTTTGAGACGTGGACTTCAAGTTTTAACGTGGGCTTCAAGCTTTGTGCCTGAGCACTGAAGTGGTACTGAGACGCGGGCTTTGAACTCTACGTCTTGGCATTGCAATGATGTTGAGACGCGGGCTTCGAGCTCTGCGTTTTACCTTTGTACGAGTGGGTTTGATTAGCCTCACATCTAAAACATGGACTCTATTATTTGAGGACTTGTCTTCAGTGATTTTTAGACAGTCTACAGAACCCCCTCTAAAATTTTTGAAACTCCGTGATTGACTGGAACGGGTTTCGAAACACTTTATACTTTTCTTTTTGTAGCAAGCTCTCAAGTCTGGACTGGCAACCTTCTAAGATACCTTGAGCTCGATCTTGTCTGGATTTTGATCTTCATGAGTGTACTGTTAAACTCTTTGAAGCCACCGAGATGATCATTGTGAGTGTCCAGATACGGAGTCTGGATCTCATCGGTACTATGAGCTGGTTGTCGGTGTATGATTGAACTGGGGGAGATTGCCAACTGATTTTGCCAGTGTACCGTTGAACTGATTGTAGAAGTAGAGACTGAACACATATCTTGTAGATGCAAAGGTCGTGTTGTCTTGGGGAACGTGGACCTCGTCTGAAGTAGAAGAGACACGAGCATCGAGTGGCGACGTGACTCTCACTTTATTAAAGAGACACGACTCTGTTAGAGTTGAGATGCAGTCCTTAGCCATTTGCTGAGACGCGACTATGAGTTATAGAGGAGAAACTCAGGCAACATTGAGTTGTTGATGAGATGCGGCCCTGAATTTGAAGGGGAGACACGACTTTGAGTTGTTGAGAGACGCGGCTCTGGATTGTTAAGAGACACGGCTCTGAATCATTTAGAGGACGCGACTCTGGATTGTTGAGAGACGCGACTCTAATTCATTTAGAGGGCGCGACTCTGGAATGTTTGGAGGATGCGGCTCTAGATTGTTGAGAGACGCGGTTCTGAATCGTTTACAGGACACGGCTCTGGATTGTTGAGAGACGCGGCTCTGATTCACTTGAAGGGCACGACTCTGAATTATTGAGAGACGCGGCTCTGAATTGATGAAGGGACACAACCCTGAATTGATGGGAGGACGCGGCCTTGAATTGAGGATAGATGCGGCCTTGAGTTCTTCAACTTGTTGGAGGCGACGCAGCCCTTGGTTCATGGAAGTACACAGATTTTAAGACGCGACCTTGAATTGTTAGAGACGCGGTCCTTATTCTATTGAGGGAACGCAACCTTTGGTTTGTGAAGGGACGCGGATTTCAAAATACAGCCCTTGAAGTGTCACATGCAGTTTTTAGAGATGCGAAGACCTTGCTAAATCTTTCAAGGCAAAGCCGACGTTGACGGCTGGGGACGCGTGTCGTTGGGACTTCTCGGAGCAAAAATCTATGCGTCGTGAATTAAGGCTATTAATTGGCCTTTAAGAACGGCTTGATTTTTATGCTGTTAATTAATGGCCATTAGCGAGCTTATAAATAGGCCATGAGCCTCTTAACCGTCATTCATCTTGACTGTATTCCCTCTATGGGTAGGTGCTCTGAAGAATCTTTGGGGTTCTTAGACTGTTTTCTTCTCTGAGCGTGCATCCCGAAGAACTTTCAGAGTTCTTTGAACGAACCCAAAGTTATGATGCTTTCTTGCAATCTTCTTCGAAGATTATCACTGTTAAGTGATTTCAAAATAAAAAAGCATCCCCTTAGGTGCTTTCTTGGCCGTGTTTTGACGGATGATGTCCTCTTTCTGAAGAACTCTTCTTCAGGTAGAAAATGACGTTTGCTATAATAAGACTTTGTTTTCATGTTGCTCTGTTATCACCGATCATAAAGGGCTGTCTCTTAATCTTTTCCTGAAACTTTTGAAACTTCTTTCTTGAAGTTTAGACAGTTGACTTGATATCCATGCGTCCATGATCTGCAAACAAAATCTTCACATTAACTTGATGAAATGCGAGCTTGTAGATTTCTGAGTCCCAAGTTCTTCAGACGCGAGCGTGGTGAACTCCGTGATTTGAGGCCTTAACGCGGGTTTTGTATTTGAGATCGCGTCTGGAGTTCATGACTTAGAAAATTATAAGACTTGTGTCTGCTCTTTTGAAATCTCTAGACGCGAGTGTGGCGAACTTTGCATCTTAAAAAGCCTTAGACACACTTTTGAAATCTTATACGCGAGTGTGGCGAACTCTTATCTCGAAGTCTTAGACGTGGATCTGTAATGCCTGCGTCTGGAGTTCATGACTTAGAAAATCTTAAGGCCTGCATCTGCGCCTTTATTATATGCCCCGCGTTTCAATCATCAGACGCGAGTTTAATGTTGGGCTGGCATTCGGATCCATATTTTCTATCTTTGCATAGCGTGGTAAACTCTGCGTCCTGAAGCTTTAAACGCGAGATTCGCGTATAAGACTCGCGTCTGGAGTTCATGACTTTATACCCGCATTTGTGCTTCTGGATTCATATTTTCTGTTCTTGTAGAAATTTAGCCCTCTGGTTTTCTCTTTCTTGCAGGTTGTGGCAATATCGTTGGTGCTGATTCCAGTGTCTTTACCGCGTCCATTGAGGTAGACCTGAAATGACCAGTTCATTTGATTGGCGACCACTTGAGGAGTCAGAACTTCTGTCCAAGGGTGAGGAAGATTTGCGTGGTTCTCGATACACATTAAGACATTATTGGACATGATGCACCAGCAAGGTCTTAGATCCTTCCTAATCACAATGAGCATGGCACATTTGAAGGTCACAGGAGAGAGGATGTCACTAGTAAGGTCTCGGATCCTCACTTCACTAATCTTGTTTAAAGAAGTAACAGCAACGAAAAATCTATTCTCATTGGATGACTTTCTGGTGGTGAAGCTTCCCACTAAGCGAAGGATTACGGTCTTGTGAAGACCTTCACACCAGTTGGTCGGGTGAAATCAGAATGCTCCCTTGTATTTTGACCTCGAGAAACACCATTGTTCTCAAGAGGAGAGGAAGTTAATCTGTTAATCCCGGCCACAGTAAAGAAGATGAACTTTGTGTTGTAAGTTCACCTAGAGGGGGGGTGAATAGGTGATGGCTAATCTAATGGTCACTTAATGCCAAATAATGCGGAAGCTAAAAACAATTATGACCTAATTAAATCTTTTACACTAAACACCACGTATAACCAAAGAGTGTTGCCGAATTCCCCGTGAAGGGCTTTGGACAAACTCCTCTAGATTCCCTTGAATGGGTTGAGGTGCCGCGTTGGCTCTCTTGGTTGAATACAAGTGTTAGACAACAATCCCAAGCAATATATCAATATGAGCACAAGGAATATATCATGCATATAAAGGTAAAGACAAGATAAGTAATGCAAGATATAAAGGAGATAGAGAAAGAGAGAAATGGCAATCGCAAACACAAGGGTATGTTTCGAGGTTCGAGCACACTTGCTCTACATCCCCGCCTTCGACACACGAAGGATTTTCACTATGCAAGATCCCAATGGATCTCTCCCCGGTGCCGCAACACCTACAAGCCCTCGGACTCTCTAGTCCCGTACACACGCAAGTCCACCGGCTCGCCGAGGCCGCACCTCGAACAACAAGTTCGCACCCGAACTCGAAACAACGCGGACACACACGTCCGCCTCCTCAAAGTACAAGAAATGATCTCTTGGTGATCTAAACACTTTGATCACCAATGAAAGCTCTCACTACAACACTCCTATAAGATGAATAGCAATGGATAGCTCAAGTGTTTGTGTGAGAAAAACTAGGATGAGAATGGTGGAGGAAAACTCAAAGAATCTCTTTTAACACACTCTAAATAAAATCTTCCCTTTAGATTGGAAGTATTTGCTCTCAAATATGTGGAGAAAACTCTTTTAATGAAGTGGGAAAAACTGGCTCAAAGCTCTCCTAAAATCTTGTTACAAAACAATGACCAAACCCCCAAATTTATAGGCTGTCAAAAACTAGCCGTTGGGGTCTGTCAGGCCTGCCGATCGACAGTGTCGGTCGATCGCTAACGGTCAAAAATCCGACCGTTGGAGCCACGGTCGACCGCCCGGGTCGACCGAGCCACTGGAGCAGAGAGTAGAACTCTTTGTCGGTCGACCCGTACGGTCGGCCGAAATTTCCAGAGAGCAGAGCTCTCTGGAGCGGTCGACCGATCCGGTCGGCCGTTCTCCAGTGCACAAAGGCGTGCACGTCTGTGCACGTCGGTCGACTCAGCCGGTCGACCGACTTCAGGGTTAGTCGACTATAAAGGTAGTAAGTCGACTATCTGAAGCCTGAAACAAAAATTCTGGGATTAAACTTGGTCTTTTTGATTGAAATAAAATCCCATAAATACTTAGAAAATCTACAAAAATAGTTTTGATATTTTACTTTGATTAACAAACATGCTTGCACAAAATCAAGGCATGTTACATATGATTTGAACTATTTTTGTAACTTGAAAATATTGGCTCAAATGAAAACTGTATTTTTCCAAACTTGATTTTTCTAAAACTTCATCAAATACAAAAACAAGATATACTTTTAAAGCATAGTGTGTATGGATATGATCCACTACACAATCATAATGAAATATCTATGTTTTTGTCATTAAGCTCTAAATATGATTTTGGATAAAAGATATGCATATAAGAAATTCCAAAAACCAAAAGTATTTTTCCAAAATGAAAGTCTTTTCTAAACTGAAAATTCTTTTATGAAAAGACAACTAAATCAAGAGTGTGTGTGTGATATATACTTGAGCAATCCACCAACTACTCTATCCTTTACATTTTATCTAAAACATAAAAATCTTATACCTAAACACAAGTCTTGATCTTGAAGTCTTCCCTTGAAGTCTTCTCATCATCTTGACTTGGTCCAAGCTTGATCCAAAAGCTCCTTGGATCACACCGTGCTAGCTCCAAATCTTGACATTTTATCCTTTGTTGAGCTATGCACCTACTAAGATCTTGATAATGAATCTGTCACTAATTAAACACAAGATCATTAGTAAACATAACTTCATGAGTTGATCATCATCAAAACTAGGGTGATAGGCCTTTAGGCCAACATGTGCATCTTCAGTGTTTCAAGGAGTGAGTGCAACCTTTCGCTGTGCAAGAGGGGCTTCTTTGTACTCCTTTGTTGTAACACTCAATCTTATTGGATAAGAGAGCGTTTTGTATCGCTTTCATATTTTTGAATATCAATAAAATTGACACTTTTCTTACCTTCTTATTTGTCTTGACTTCCTTTTTACATCGAAAATCAGATAAGTGAAAGCGATTATCTTTGGTTTGCTAGAAGTGTGATATTTTAACTTAGCAAGTCAAAGTTGGACAATTCCATTTAAGGAATTTAAAAGGGTTACTGTCAGAGGTGTGATATTAACTTGACAGGAGTGGAATAGGTTTTATGGACTTGCCATTCTATGGATGAGAATGACAAGTGAAATTTTCACTCCGAGAGAGATTGTGATTGAGTCTTCATCAGAGGTTTAGTATTAACGTGATTAAGACTCAGCTAGGGATTAGTGAGAATACTGTTAAAGGTGTGATATCAACCTAACAGTGATTTTAAGTGGACCAGTCATTCTATTTACGAGAATAACAAGTAAGACTAGACCCGTCAGGGATCTAAGTATTTTTTTACCGTCAGAGATGTGATATTAACTTGACAAGGATGTGAGTTAAAGGTGTACTGTTAACTTAGCTCCATAGGAATTTCAGTTTCGTTGAGAAAACTGAAGATACCAATGTCATAGGTGTAGTGTTGAACTTAACAGTGGGGGTAATGCTAGATGTGTAATTTTGAACTTAGCATTGGTCATCTCGACTTCGAAATGAAAGTTCGAGGGAAAGTCATTATCATAGGTGAATTGTTAAACTTAACAATGAAATGGATGCTAGAGATGTGATGTTAAACTTAGCATTGCTCGTCTCAATTTTGATTTAGAAGCCTGAGAAAAATGACCGTCAAAAGTTTAATGTTGAACTTGGCAGCAACTTGATCACTGTTAGAGGTGTGATATTAAACTTAATAGTAATCTGTCAGAGGTGTAATATTAACATGAAAAGAGTTGATTTGCGATATGAGCAATTTTGATGACCTATCATTCTATCGAGAAGAATTGACAAGTGAAGTTTGAGCTGTCAGAGGTATAGTGTTAACTTGACAATTTTGAAGACTTGTGACTCCATGTAAGGAAGTCGTCAAGTGAAAGTTCGTACTCGCTGAGGAGTATTGAAACTTTTCACTATTAAAGATATGGTGTTAACATAAAAGTGATTGAGTTTGTGAACCTACCACTCCATGGGAGGGAATTGGTAGGGGATTTTGATGGGAAATAGAATACATTATCGAAGGTCTAATATTAACTTGACGAACTCCGTTGAGGGTTAAGGAAATTGGTTTGTCAGAGATTTACTGTTAACATGATAAATTTATATTCATTTCACCAGAGAAATGGATACAAGTATTTTTGTTGTCCTACCATTCCACAAAAGGGAATTGGTAAGGGATTTTAGAGGGTAAGGTGGGACCAAGTCCCTTAGAATTTTTAGCAAACCCTCAGCTATCAACGAATTTGGTATGCCTTTACCATCTACCGTTTGAGTTGGGCCAGCCATGCTATTCCCCTCAGCATGATGAGTTATCGAGGACTTATATTGGACTTAAAAGCCAACATTCTCCTCTATCCTTAGCCGTCAGAGGCGTCAGATTTTGATAGCCTCTAAAGAAGGGTGACAAAACTAATGCTCAGTTAGTTTGCCTTTATCAATTCAATTCTGTGGAGGATTGGATTGTGTTCTCCTGCACAGTTCACCCGACCATTCCTTTTAACCAACTTCCTAGGTGCTGATTAGAACTCTGACGATATTTGATCGTCGACGCTGGTTCCATCATGCTCGTGTTAAGCAAGACATAGTTGTTGATCGAGAATTCCATCGCAGGGGAACACATTTGATACAAGCATCATACATACTTGATCCAATGATCAGAGGTTTAATGTTAACATGATTAAGGGTAGTATTTCTTTAAAAATTTGCCATTAATCGGCATCATAAGTATATTGCCTTCTGGATTTATCAGGTGATACACTCCATTTGAGTAGACTGACCCTATCACAAATGATCCTTCCCACTTGGGTTGGAATTTCTCTTTTGTCTTATGTGTCATCACCATGGATCTTCTGACAGCCAAGATGAGGTCGCCTTTCTTGAAAGTCCGCTGCTTGACTTTCTTGTTGAAGCCTCCAGAAATCTGAGCTTGATAAAGCTCGATTTGCTGTTGAGCTCGCACGTGTTTATCGTCCACAGCTTCCACCTCCTGGAGTCGTAGTAGATGCTTCTCCTCGTCTGTCATCTCCGTGGTCAAGACAACGCGTAGAGATGAAATTTGGATTTCTAGTGGGAGTACGGCTTCACAACCGTACACCAACGAGAACGGTGTAGCTTTCGTTAGGGTTCTCACTGTTGTGCGATAAGCCTATAAGCATTCACCTAACTTATCGTCCCAGTCGTGTTTGCTCTTCAAAATTCTTGAGAAATTTTCTAATAGTCTTGTTGAAAGCTTCTACAAGGCCGTTAGTGACTGGATAGTATGTCGTTGAAGACACACTCTAGATCCTGAACTTGTTGCAGAATCTTTAAAATGATTGGCTGAAAACTGAGGCTCATTATCGTGAACAATCTGTTGTAGCATACTAAAGCGGTAGACCACGTGATGTTTGATGAACTTGATTACGTCAGATGTCTTTACCTCCTTCAAGGGGATAACCTCTGCTCATTTGGAGAAGTAATCGATTATGGCTAAGATAAACCGGTGTCCTTTGAATGAAGGTGGGCTAATAGGACCAACCGCATCCATTCCCCACATGTCAAATGGCCAGGAAGAAGTTGTAAGACGAAGATGTCCTAATGCCTGATGAATAAAATCACCATGAATTTGATAGGCGCGACATTGCTTAGCTTAAGCGATGGCGTCGATGATCATTTTTGGCAATAATATTCTAGTCTTCAGAGTCGATCTCTAAGTTTTGGAACAGGTTGGTGAGCTCTACACATACCGTCATGAGCCTCTTTGAATACTTCCTGTGTCTCTTTTTGTGACAAGCAGCGGAGGATGATTCCATCATGCGATCGGTGATACAGTGTTCTTATGATCACATTGTAGTTGAATTTAGAGGCTTTCCTTCTAATGGCAGCCGCCTCTTTAGAGTCATTAGACAGAATGCCGTACAATGCGTATTCAATGTACGAAAATCATCAATCCCTGAGCTCTGGACCCGCTGAAGTCTTTAGAGTTTCTTTGACTTGAAGGTTCCCTGTTGGAATTCGATTGTCTTCAAGGGCAAGTTTCTGACAGTACAAGTCATGGCTGTAGACGAGTAGTTTCTCCGCCGCTATGGCTGAAAAAGCAAAGGATACAACGAGGGACGCTAATGCGTCTGCGTGCGCACCGACAAGGTACATTATCAATATAGAAGTTTCTGAACTTCTCCGCCATGTGGATGGTTATATTGCGATAGGGTACTAAGTCTTCATGTCTGACTTTATACTCCCCTTGAACCGAATTAATGATGAGCTTTAAATCACCGTATGCTTCGAGATTTTTAACGCCAATCTCATCGGCGATTTGCATCCCAATCAAGAGAGCATTGTATTCCGTTACATTATTAGAGCTCAGTTAATGAGAATGCATAAGGGATTACGTAATTTTATGGGGAGACAAGTACCATCCCCATTCCTGCCGCGATATTTCCTTGAGAACCCGTTCTTGATGCGCCGTCGAAGAAGATTTGCCACACCTGTTCTTAGAAAGTCGTCTGGGTAATGTAAGCTTCAACGACCCTGTCTGGAAGATCTTCATATAATTTGGTTGCTCTTGAATCTGAATGTTCAGCCAAGAAGTCCGCCACTGTCTGTCCCTTCACAGCTCTTTGTGGCAGAAATTGCATCTCATATTGGGAGAGCAATATGGCCCATTTCACCAATCAACCATTTAGCGATGATGGCTTCGTCATAAGCAATCTTAAAGGATTGACTTTTGATATGACGTAAATGGTTTGGCCTACTAGGTAATGTCGCATCTTCTGGACGGCGAACACCAATGCCAAGCATTTCTTTTCGACCGGGTTGTATCAATGTTCAGTTCTGATCATGGTTCTACTCAGGTAGTAGATTACTTGCTCGTGTTCCTGATCATTATTCTGGGCTAGTAAAGCTCCTAGAGAATGATCCATAACTCGAACGTATATCAGGAAAGGTTTTCCTGACATCAGAGCTGTGAGCACTAGTGGATACGTGATGTACCGCTTGATTTCCTCGAGCACTTGTTGGCAAGCATTGTTCCAGATGAATGAAATACCCTTCTGATTAATTTGGTGAAGGGTTGGTGATCGTACACATATTTTGTATTCTTTTCATTATACTCCTACATTTATCGTGTAATAAATCTGCTAAATTCCTTGTCTTAAATGTCTATTTTGTAGAAGATAATCATGAAGAGAAAGAGGATAAAACCAAATAAATACCAGTTAAAATCAAATTTAACTGGATCTATTTGGTTAGAGGAGGATGATCCCAAATCCAGTTGGTTAAATTCAGTTTTTGGTGAATCAAGAGGTTAAAGCTAAAGATCAACTAAGGATAACGTCAAATACAGAGTCCAAATTCAAAATCCAAAGGGATAAATGGATAGAGAGAAGATCAACGGATGAGATGAAGTAATTTTGACTCAGATTCTGACTGGATACATTATAGTATTTGAATCATAACGTTTGGTACTGAAACTCAAATTTGATAATTCAAGATGATCCAGAAAGAAGACTTAAAGGGTTACAACTCTTAAGTTGATTACTGTCTCTAATTCTATCATTTGATATGCTATATTCAGAAATCAACACGCTAACAAGTTACAGATCAGAACTGAATATCCACATCAAATCAAGTTTGGAGATAAGGAGAGGATTCAAATTCAGAAATAACCAGCTTCCCCTATCTTCATACTCCTTTACCCTCTGCATTTCTCCTATAAATACCTGCAATCTCAAAGGCAAAGGGGACGACCAAGCAGAGTGTAGAATTTAGGCTAATTTGTAGTTTGTAATTTAGGTTTTTAGTTTTCTTTTATGTAATTTTTTGTTTTCTTTATGTAACTGAGAGGAGAGGAGGATTCATGGAGAAATGAGAACAAGCTTATACTGAGGGTGACATTGGTGTAAATAATCTTTTCTTTCATTGTTATTTGAATCGAGGGTGACACTGGTGTAAGTAATCTTTTCTTTCATTATTATTGAATCGAATCGAGGTTTTCTTTTCTTTTCTATTCTTGTTTTTGTTTGCTTCCCTCTTCTGTGTTTGTGAATCCAAGTGAATTCAATAGGCTCGAATTTGCCTTACCCTTGCAAGTGCCATTGATAGCTTATGGTGATGGATATCCATTTCTATGGTAGTATAGCTTGCCCCTTCATTTCATAGTGTAGATCGGGAATGGGAAAGATTCTATTTGTCATACTTCGCTCGCCTTCAAGCAACGGTACATCGTCGATACGGGTCAAAGGTAAGCAGGCGCCGAAGAGGTAAGTAAGTTTTTTAGGTTTTACTTTTCTTTCTTTTAATTATTTAGTTTAGATCACCAACACCACAATCTCTCAACTCTTTTATTCACTTTTTTTAATTTCTTTGTATAAATCATTTTCTATTTTCTCCGCCTTCTCAATCTACCGCTTTCTTCCTAACTTAACTTTAACTTATTTTCCTTTTCTTTTAAAGAAATAAAAGAAGATTTTTAACCATTGATTGTAACTTAAAAGAGAACTTGCTAAAAAAAGCTTCCTTTAACCATACGTTGTAACTTAAAAGAGACTTGCTAAAAAAAGCTTCCATCGCTAGTCCCTCCTTGTGGATCACGACCCGCATAGCTACTTGCTATAGTGGTAGAATTGAGTACTTGCACTACCTACTATAAAGTTCTGAAATTCTGTATATTCTTGTGTGCAGGTGAATCCTCAATCAAATTTTGGCGCCGTTGCTCGGGAGGGACGGTAAGTTATTCTCTTTTTAAATTTACATTTTTGGTTAACTTTCTTCTTTATTCTTGGTGTACAGGTTTAACAAGAAAAGTTTTGCTGCAGTGGACATATAAGTGGCCCTATACTCTGCTCTAGAAAGCAGAGCCTAGAAGCCCTCAGATTTGCTACATTCCAGTGGCAATCTGAGTGAACTACTAACCTGTATTTTTGCAGGTTGGCTGAATTGTAAAGCTAAAATTCTGCAGCTATTTATTTTCTTGTTTGTCTCACTGTACATTATTTCTAACCTCAATAGTAAAATGATGTTTGTTAAATGCTAAAAACAGTTTATACTTTGCATTTAGGCACATGTCTAATTCGTTTATACTTTACATTACTGTTGAAAAGTGCTGGAGTAAAAGGTACGTATGCATAGCATATAATTTAGAAAACATTCTTGAGTGATATTTGCTTGTGAATGTTACTTTTCTATATTTTGCACACTTTGCACAATCAATTTTAAGGGCTTGTCTTATAAACAAGATAAGGTGGGGAAGTCACTACCCTCCCTTAGCCCACAAATCATCTCCTCACTCACTAACCAGCCTAACTAAAACTGAGTAGACATTGGCCCTAGGGACATCTCGGACTCATATAGGAGACTGACCTAAGGGGGAAGTTGATTTGAATTTGACTCTTGCCAAATCGGTGTCTAAGGTTGGGGATTGAGGGGCAAAACCCTGAAGGTTACTGGTTTGGCATAATTAGGCCCGTTACTTAGGCACGGATACCTCTCACCAATTTTGGCCCTACCTGGCTGATTAACTTGTGCTCAGATTCAACAATATATCCCCCGTGGACAGTCTAGCCAGTTAGGAGTCGTCTAGGTCTAAGTTCTACCCTAACTTAGATTAGATTTTTTTTCTTTTTATTTGTTTGCTTATTTGTTTATTTTTCTTTATTTGTGCTTGACATTTCTTGTGTGATATGGCTTATAACAACAATTTTTCTAATTTTAATGGTAATCATATTTCACCCCATTTGACTCGGATAATTCCAACCAGAATTTTTACAATATGAACCAACCAAATACACCGGGTTGGACTTATCCGAATCAATATAACCCATGCTCCCAATCTTATGACCATAATTTTTAAAATAATTTCAACTCTTCACAGAGTGAATGGGAATTCACCTCTCCCGAGTCCAATTTTTAACCAACTGTCCTCCTTATCCACCTTATCTACAATTTTCACAATGTTCATTCCTCGATTTTTCTTCCTATAGTCCTTTTCTAGACCAACCCATTAAAGAAAAATCTGAGCTAGAAAAGATTATAGAAGCCATGCAAGAGGCTGAACGAAAATTTCAGGCCTCCCCAATTCCACAATATTTCTAAGATTCATACTCAGTTCCACCAGTTCAAAATAGAAAACCATCAATCTTGAAAATGAGTATGCGTGAGTCTGAGCAACAATCACAAAATCTGATGGACTCACGATTTGACCAAAAATTTCAAAATAAAACTTTATCTTTTCAAGTCCAATCGCAACAAAACGATGAACTAATCGACTAGGAAAAGCTGCTTGAAGTCATGACTCAGGCTCAAATCACTCATAATCATGACATAGATATAATGGTTAAAACTCTCCATTTTCACCCTTTAACCATTCCTGATGTCGCTAACCATTCTGTTAGAGTTAAAGAATCATGTTGTTTTGAAAAATAAGATTCCATTTCAGCACACCCATTTGAGCCCAAACTTCAAATTCTGAAAATCACATTGACATTTTGGTAAGTTATCCCTTTCCTGAAATTGAACTTGAGAATGAATATGATCTTGAACCTCAACTTGATAATTCAATTCTACTTCATGCTTCAATAATAACTCCGGTGTTTTCATCTAATTTCAATCCTTCTCCAGATTCCACATTGGATCCTGTGCCTGTCCATCGGGAAATTGAATCACCAATCTTTTATGATCATCATATTGAACTTGACGAATTTCATACTTTTGAAAGTCCTATTGATAAATTGGCAAGTTTTCATTTTTACAAAATTTAACTCAATGAGGAATGTGACCTCGAGTCTCAAATTTGTGAATCAAGTTCAAATTTCTGAATCAATATTAACTCCTATTTTGCTACCTGATTTGAGCAATATTTTTGAGTCAGTTTTGATTCCATACCTGTCATTCTTGAACTTGAATCACCAATCTTAGAAAGTCACATTCCATTAAGGGAAAATGAATATGAACTTGAGTTTTAACTTCTTGATTTGGACCCACTTCCTGAACAAATTTTGACTCCTGGACCTTTACTTGACTTCAGTCATTTTCCTGAGTCGATTGTAGTTCATGCCCTTCCTGATTCCAGATCAATCATTCCATCTTTTCATATTTCATTTTGAGACAGAGGTGTTGATAATAATGACTCTGAAATTAGTTTGAAAATTTAAAAATTAGATGGGATAAAATTCTTAATAAAAATCATTCATATATACATCATTTTAGTGGGTTATATTAGAGAGGTTTCTGGTAGGTTCCTATGAAATCCACACAAATTAGATTGGGCGGCATTTCGCGGATCAATCAGACCACCACCATTAGGTAATATTTTCCCTCCCTTTCTTCTTTTTCATGCATTTATGTATTAATTCATACATTGAGGACAATGCATGAGATAGGTGTGGGGGAGGGTTCTAACATAACTTAGGTTTTTTTTAAAAAAATTTAAACATTTTTTTACTTTTAACATCTTTTGAAAATAAAAACAATATTTTGACATAATTTTTGTAAGAAATTAAGTCAATTTTAAGGAATAGGAGAATCATAATTAGGATTCTTATACTTGATCAAAATAAAATTATTTGTTTGATTTTCAAGATTAGGAAGAAAATTTGAAAAAGTAATTTAGTTTTGATTTTTACCTTGATGATATATGCATGCTTTATACACTTACACACTTAGGGTTTAAAAACAAAGATTCTTATGCCTTATTTAAAAAAAGGAGAAAAAGAAAAAAAATATATATATATATAAATCCTTTGATTAAGCTGGGTATTTGTGCCTCATAAAGTATAAGTATTCACGCCTAAAAGTGGTTCATATAATAAAATCCTTAGTTTTGTAGCCTTATTTGCTCGAGTCCTTAAGTCCTTGGGGTATTTTCTCACCCGGTGCCCCAAGACTGTTTGGTTTGAGAGTCACCGATTAAAGGCTCGTTACATGGGCAGATTATAAAGCCTAATAGAACTAAGGAATAATAACATCAAAAATGAAAAAAATAAAAAATAAATAAGGTATAAGAGTTAGAGTTAAAGAGCACTTAGTCAAAATTTCACGGTCACAAAGATACATATGACTTAGGGTAATATAATAGATTAGATGAGAAATACAGTTTTACTCCGTGCCTTGGTTGATAACAAGTTTTTGCATTATGACTAAGCTTATGAATGAAAAATTCGATTTTTCTATAACTTATAGATTACTTAATTCTTACAATAATACTTCAAATGTTCTTCTCTTTCAAAATGCATTTTCAAAATACTAACACTTCGTTTCTCTTTCTTTATGGATTTTGTGGGTGTAATCCACTGAAAATCCTCACAAGATAAAACTCGTCCTCTAGGGGAAACCTTGAGGTTTAACGGCTTGTTGCACATGCTCAGTGCAATCGTGTAATCTGCGAAAGTGGTCTAATAATCTTTGGTTTAGTTTTAATGTTTTGCTCGAGAACGAGCAAAAGATAGGTGCGGGGTTGTGATCGTACACATATTTTGCATTCTTTTCATTACACTCCTACATTTATCATGTAATAAATCTGCTAAATTTCTTATCTTAAATTTCTATTTTGCAGAAGATAATCATAAAGAGAAATAGGATAAAACCAAATAAATACCAGTTAAAATCAGATTTAACTCGATCTATTTGGTTAGAGGAGGATGACCCAAATCTAATTGGTTAAATTCAGTTTTTGGTGAATCAAGTGGTTAAAGTTAAAGATCAACTGAGGATAATGTCAAATACAGACTCCAAATTCAAAATCCAAAGGGATAAATAGATAGAGAGAAGATCAACAGATGAGATGAAGCAATTTTGACTCAGATTCTGACTGGATATATTTTAGTATTTGAATCATAACTTTCGTTACTGAAACTCAAATCTAATGATTCAAAATGATCCAGAAAGAAGACTTAAAGGGTTCCAACTCTTAAGTTGATTACTATCTCTAATTCTATCATTTGATGAGCTATATTCAACAATCAATACGCCAATAAGCCGCAAATCAGAACTGAATATCCACATCAAATTAAGTTTGGAGATAAGGGGAGGATTCAAATTCAGAAATAACCACCTTCCCCTATCTTCATACTCCTCTACCCTCTGCATTTCTCCTATAAATACCTGCAGTCTCAAGGGGACGACCAAGTAGAGAGTAGAATTTAGGCTAATCTGTAGTTTGTAACTTAGGTTTTTAGTTTTCATTTATGTAATTTTTATTTTCTTTGTGTAACCGAGAGGAGATTTTCACGGAGGAATGAGAACAAGCTTGTACTGAGGGTGACACTGGTGTAAGTAATTTTTTCTTTCATTATTATTTGAATCAAATCGAAGTTTTTTTTCTTTTCTATTCTTGTTTTTGTTTGCTTCCCTTTTCTGTGATTGTGAATCCAAGTGAATCTGATAGTTTCAAATTTGCCTTGCCCTTGCAAGTGCCGTTAATAGCTTATGGTGATGGATATCCATTTTTATGGTAGTGTAGCTTACCCCTTTATTTCATAGTATAGATCGGGAATGGGGAAGATCCTATTTGTGATACTTCGCTCGCCTTCAAGCAAAGGTACATCGTCGATACGGGTCAAATGTAAGCAGGCGCCGAAGAGGTAAGTAAGTTTTTTAGATTTTAGTTTTCTTTCTTTTAATTCTTTAGTTTAAATCACCAACACCACAATCTCCCAACTCTTTTATTCACTCTTTTTAATTTCTTTGTATAAATCATTTTCTATTTTCTCCGCTTTCTCAATCTACCACTTTCTTATTAACTCAACTGTAACTCCATTTTTCTCTTTTCTTTTAAGGAACTAAAGAAAATCTTTAACCATACTTTGTAACTTAAAAGAGAACTTGCTAAAATAAGCTTCCATCGCTAGTCCCTCCTTGTGGATCACGACCCGCATAGCCACTTGCTATAGCAGTAGAATTGAGTACTTGCACTACCTATTATAAAGTTCTGAAATTCTGTATATTCTTGCAGGTGAATCCTCAATCAGTTAGCATCGTCCCAAGAGGTTTGAGATAAACCTTCGAATGTAGGCAAGTCGCCCTTGCAATCCTCTAAACTCTCTAAGGTTCTTTGGAGGTTGCATTTCTTGGATGGCGCGGACTTCCTCTGGGTCGAGATGGATTCCTTTGGATATCACAACGAAGCCGAGGAATTTACTGTTGGCTACCCCCAGGAAGAATTTGGTGAGATTCATCTTCAATTGATGCGCCCGCATGATATCAAATACTGTCTTCAGATTTGCTATGTGATTGCCTTTGGTATGACTTTTTACTGCAATATTGTCTACGTAGCATTCCACCGTTTTTCATATATGCTCGCGAAAAATTGCATTCATAGCTCTCTGGTATGTAATCCCGGCATTATTCAACCCGAAGGGCATCACATTATAGCAGTACACCCCTAGTGGTGTCCTAAAGGATGTATGCTTCTCGTCGTCAGGGTACATCTTAATTTGATTGTATCCAGAGAATCCGTCCATGAAGGACATCCGTTCAAACTCACACATGTTATCGATCATGACATCGTGACTGGAAGGGGAACTCATCTTTAGGACACTCTTTATTTAGATCACAAAATTTAATGCAAATTCGAATCTTTCCATTCTCCTTAGTGACGGGGACGATATTGGCTACCCAATCAGGGTGCTGTTCTTCCCTGATGAAACCAGAGTCTATGAGCTTCTTAACTTCTGACTGAATCGCTTCCATTATCTCTGGGCAGAACCGTCATTGCTGTTGCTTGATGGGCTTTACGTCTGGATTGAAGTTGAGGCGATGCATAGCCACCTGAGGGTCGAGTACAGGCATATCCTCATAGTTCCACGCAAAAACATCTATATACTAATGCACAAGAGATATTAGATTTTCCTTCTTAGGAGGTGATAAGCTCCCGCTTCTAAAGATGGGCTTAGAATTAGCTTCATCTCCCAAATTAATCTGGGTTACCCTATTCTCCGTAGGTGGTTCGCGGTGTTCAAAGCAAATATCCCAGAGAGTATTTAGGTATTTGATCTAAGGATTTGTATCTGACTGGATCATTTGTTCATCTCCATCTTCTGGGTGGCTTGTCGAAGCCATATTTATCGAAAGGTCTTTGAAGATGTTGCCGACACTGACATCTGACTTTCACGATGACGTGCCCAACGAGTGATTATTATATAATAACCCTTCAGATTCAGAGGTTGATGGGGTTGGAGTTGACACATAGCCCAACACCCTGTGAGTTCGATGATAATAGTCAGGGGCTTTTCCTTTTGGGACGAAGGATCGGAGCGGTGTTCACCATCCTTTGCCGAAGTTCAAGACAAGACCACTTGTTAGGTTAAACCGCATGTTCTCCATCATTCTGAGTATATTGGACTCGTAATGAGAGAACTGAGGAAGTTTACTCTCGCTTTCCGAGTCCTCGCAAACTGTTGGTTTGGACTCGACTTTTCCAAAAAGGATCATTTTTGGCCTTTGCGTCTTGCTAGGATCTCAAAGAAGGATCCTTGCGCACCATTGACACTTTGATATGCCGTGAAAGATGATCTCACTGGTACATGCAATGATGTCAGGGCATCTATTACCGACCAGGGGTCATTATCTATATCGATACTAGTATCTGATGGTACAGAATCAGAAGCAAACACAGAAAAATAAGTCAAATCTAAATCTTCATTAATATACCACTCGCCTACATTATTGGCGATGTTATTGACATCGAGCTTATTAACGCTCTTTACAAGAAGATTCAGCTCCCAAAGACATTCTTCTTCTGCCTCTGGCTCGACATCAGTTTCATCGCCAGAGTCTAGTTCCTCTAGCTGGGGATTCTCGTCTGTCTTCAAAGAATCTTGGTACAGGAGAGAGTCTGTGAAACAGTTCTCCACCCCCTTGAACGGATGCCTTTCGGCGAATAATATTCGGACTTTTCCATCTCCGTCAACATACTTTATGACTTTACAGAGAGTAGAGGGGACAATAGAGTTGCTTTGAATTTATAGTCATTCCAGTAGCAAATTATACGAGGTGTCAGTGTCAATAACATAGCACATCACCTCAGATCTTAGATCCCCGACTGACATTTGAGTTTAATCTTTCCCATTGGGCGTGTACCATTGGCGTTGAAGCCGTAAATGGTAGTTTGGGTGGCGCTCAATCGGTGAGTGGGGATCCCAAGTGCTGCATGACCTGATGCTCAACGTGGATCCTGGATCCACCTGAATGCGGCTCACTTCAGATGATCCAATATACCCTGTGAAGTATAGGGGCCTATCATATTTCCCCTTAACCTGCATGTCATCTGGAGTGAAGGTTATGCAGGGGGCATGTTGAGAGGCATGGAGACAGTTTTTCTTCAACTTCCTCCTCTGGTTTAGCCAGAATCCAGGCCATGAAGGCTTCAGCATCGGCTAAGACTTCTCTTAGAGCTTTCCTTGTTAACTTAGACAGTCTCAGAAGCTCATAGAGGGTAATCCTGATCGGAATATTGGCCAGTTGAGCTAAAATATCAAAGTGGTAAGGTCTTGAAGATCCTTCTGCTTTATCCATTATGAGAGCCTTGGCGTACCGAAACTCCTTTTGTTTCCCACGGGTTGCTTCGTGGATTGTTTGGTTGGCTCTGGGGTGGGTTTAGGCAGATTTTTCACCTTTTCGTCGTACTTCTTCAAGTACAACTGACCTGAGCGAGTCCCTACCACGGGTGGTGCATTCGGTTCTACAGTAAGGACGATTGTCTCGTCCTCTGAATCAGTTAATTAGGGGACATTGGTTTCTGCTTCCCGGGAGGAAGCACACACCATATTTCAAGGCGAAGCTTTTCCTTTGCCCCTGGATTTCCTGTTGGTAACAGTACTCTACTGCTAGCCTTCCACAAGATCGGGATGAACCCACATGATCTCTACCTGAGGTGTAGGAACAGGTACAAGACCTTTCTCTCACTGGTGGTGTGGATCCGTGTTGACCACCCTTAGTTCCCCTTTCGGGATGGGCACTACTCTGACTGGTGTTGGAGGCTGTATCCCAAAATATAGGAATGACGTCATGTTGGCTGTCACTTTCTTCTGCTCCGGGCGAAGCTTGAGCACCTCCGCATCAATCAAAACTTAAAGAATGCCTTTGAAGATGTAACAACTTTTGGTAGGGTGCCCCAGCATCCTGTGGTACAAGCAGTAATTGGGGTTATCGGTCTTGCTTACCTCCTCAGGACGTTTAGCTTCAGGAAGTTTCAGTCTGTTGCTCTTGTTGAGTAATTTGAACAACAAATTGGCATACTCGTCTTTGAAGGAGTACTACTTATGGACGCGCGACTGGCTTGAAGAGCTACCATTCTAGCTGGTTGGGGCTTAGAGGGAGACTTCATCTCTGTCGACAGCCTGTCCTTCCTTTTAACTTGGAAAGACGCTTTTGGCGAGCGCCTTGTCGACTTCTCGGGTCGGGCTAGTTTTCTTCTGCCTTAACCCTGGCGATAATTTTCTCTGCCTGTTCGCCTTGCTAGACCAACTGCTTCCAGGTACGGCTTTCAACTACTCCTATCTGAGCTAGACGAGTGAGGTTTGTAAATTGTGACGGCATGTTTCACCAGGGTGGCCTGGGTTATACCACTGGACATCAGACTGCCATATTCCGAAATCTCTTCATAAATATTTTAACTGACTCTCCTTTCTGTTGCCTTATCACCAGGAGAGCTGGCATAGTAATCTCCGAGTCGTCTTCAAAGAAGCTTATGAGGAAAAGGTTCTCCAGATCACCCCAATTCTTAATGGAGCCTTCTGAGAGTTTCATGAACCATTCAAAAGCGATCCCTTTTAGGGTCCGATGAACAAATGTGCCTTAATGGCATCATTTGATACTTCATTCCTTGAGACTTGAAGTAGTATACGTGCTGGTTCGGTGACCCCTTGCCGTCGAAGTCTTGCAGGGTCGGAGCTTTGAATTTAGGAGGGTAGGGGACAAGATCCCACTTAGCCGGGTAAGGCCGAGCACTCCTGCTTCTTGGAGGCCTCTCTGATTGGCAGGAGTTCAAAGGGAAAAACTTACAAAAAAGGGTCGAGGAGCTAAATTACAAGTATTCTAAAAGATTACAAGTAGATCTCCTCTGAGATTCTGGAGAAGTGTGCCGGTAAGAGTCTGGTCAGCGTGCGACCACTTTGTCCCTTTGACGATGCGAGCGATGAGATTCCCTTCTCGCTTGGTTCGGGGAATCGGAGAACAGAAGGTTGGTAGAACCCTCTTGTTACTTCTCAAATCGCCTTCACTTAGGAATTCCTTCTCGCCTGGTTCCGGAGATTCCTTGAGAAGAAGGTATTAGGGTATCAGCACCCTGATTAGAGAAGTGATTCTCTGAATTCTCTGAATTCTTGGAAGCAAGAGAATAACTCTCCGTGTGCGTCCTTTCACGTGTGGAGGTTGTCTCTCTCTCCGTTCCCTCTTCTCTCCTTGTGTCCCTGGTGCGCTATTTATAGGGAGAGTAAGGGTATAATCGTCCCTTGAAAATATAGAAACAGATTGAATCAAATCTGTTCAAATCTGGAAAGTAGCCTTGCTGTGAGGCTAGAATCAGCTTCTGCGAAGTTAGAAATAGCAGGTAGATCAGTCTCCTGATCTGTTTTGATCCTTTCCACATAATTGGAAGATCTCCCCTGATCCTCTTACTCGTTTTAGGAGAGTCAAGAGATTATGGCAATCAACTGCCAAATTTGATCTCAGATTTGATCTTGATTAGATTTGATCTTGATCCGATTAGATTTGATCTCATTTGGAGATTTAATTGGTCAAAGGTTGACCATAACAAACCCGCAGCGGAGCTGCCCGCGTCGAGCTCGCAGCGGAGCTGGAAGGCGCATCTGGCGAAGTCAGAAGAAAGCTCTTCAGCGGAGCTAGATAACATCTGTGGCGAAGCTACCGAACATTCTTTTGCACGGTTGCGTGTGGCTTCAAGCGAAGCTAACTCTCTCTGCGGAGTTAACTGAGCACTTCAGGCGAAGGTATAAGTTAGCTTCCTGACGGAGCTGTGAATGGCTTCAAGGCGAAGTTGGATGATCTTAGCCTCTCTGGCGAGGCTATCCCTTTGGGCTCACGTGATGCTAAGTGCTAGCATCTTAGACCTGCTGAGGTCTGTTTAGAGACAATTCGGGCTTGTTGTCTGGTTCACTGGATCAGTAGAGTCCAAATTGCTTCTTTGTCCCTCGGGGATGGGTGAAAACTGGTCGCCAGCTTATCTGTCACTTGTCTTTTGTAAATGTCAACAAGTACAGAACTGGTCGTCAGCTTGTCTGTCACTTGTCTTTTGTAAATGTCAACAAGTTTAGACATTGTTCAGGCCAGTCAGAATCTTGTCTTTTTTAAAGTGTCAACAAGACCCCTTCAAAGTTTTCAAAAGTCTGCAATGGCTCAGACTTCGAAACACTTTGAATTGCTTTGATCGGTGGTATGTGAAGTACGAACGTCGCCATGGTGGTTGAGTTCAACATCGCTTTTAATCCTACTTTGGGATAGATTCGCCGAAGAATTGTGTATATTCGCGACTCTGGGTAGCTTCGCATCTGAGTGGCTTCGCGTCTGAGCCTTCCGGAATAAGTTCGCTTTGGAATGCTGTTCCTTTCCGTGGCCAACTGCTTTCGGCCAGTTACGAGAAGAATTATTTCCTTTCCCGAAGTTGAAATAACTTCTTTTTCATTAACGAGGGAGATCATTCCTTCCTTACGCATTTTCGAGGGAAACCGTTCCCTTTCTCAAGGCTCAATAAATGCCTTAAATCCGCTCGCGCTTTTATGCTTGAAGCGGCAGCGCTCAGGCCATGAGGCCTATAAATAGGACACCTGAGGTCCTCTGAAGAGAAGTGGTCTGCTCTTCTCTTCTCTTGGTTATTAGAGAGAGATACTCAGATCTCTGAACTAGTGGGGATGCCCAGTCTGGTGATTACCCGGCCAAGGACCGGTGAGTCTCGGTCATCCAGAGACTTTACCAATGAACTAATAACTTTTAGGGAGTTTATCTCCCTTAATTTAGCTTTAACAGCTGCCTCAAGAATTGATTTCCCTTGCTCTTCATTTTGTATCTGACTGATCTGCAGAGAAGGGATTCAGCCCTGTTTCTCAGCTTCCCAGCGAAGCTATCTTTTAAATCAAAGAAAGATCATTGCATGCTTCCTAAGTTCGCCATTTAGGCAAAAATTGGGACTTAGTCTCTTCAAGGTCGAGGCAGTCTTGCCATATAGGTGGGGTTAAGAGTGCGTCCCTCAGGATCAGTCTGGCTTAGCCATATAAGCGAGGGTAGGACTTGGCTTTTGCTGAGCTAGCCCATCATCATTGTGCAAGCGAGCCTATCGTCTGCTTAACTGAATCTGAAACCCATTCTGTAACTGAATCAGATATAAATTGTTTCGCCCCAAAGAATTTGACTTAGCATTTCACTTTTGCAGCTTTTGCTTTGACTTACTGCTAACTTGTTTCAGTTCGCATTGCAGTGGTCTATGTTCGCTATTCCTTTGTCTTGATGAAGGAGACCGAAAAGTTGCCTCTTGCTTTTTCATTTGAAACTTTAATCCTAAGTAGGAGGAACAAACTGGGGCAACCGATGTGTGTTCCCAGAAGAGGTTGGCAGTCGCTTATCCGAGATGATCCACTTCGAGACGAGGCTGGTAGCCGCTTATCCGAGATGATCCACTTCGGGAAAGTGGACGTCACCTGTAAGGTCTCGGATCCTCCATTGCCAATTTTCATTAAAGAAGATCCAGCCTTCTGGTGGCAATCGGTCCTTCGCCAATTTTGATTACGGAAGGTTCAACTTCCTGGTGGCACCATCTGTCATTATGCGAAGGATTACGGTCTTGTACAGGAGGAAGGCCTTTCGTGTCCGGTTGGTTTGGCTTGGAAGTAGATAGGACCACTTGTATGCCTTTTGCGCAAAATGATTCTGTTGTACGAAACTCAACCTTGATGTAGTAGTATCAATGTACCTTCCCTTTTAAATCAATAAAAGTTCAGTTTCTGCTTATCTGATTTGCTTCTCCTTCACTTGAATTGATCCGGCGGAGCTAAACTTCGTGCGAAGTTAACGACAGAATCCTCGGCGAAACTATCATGAATTATCTGCGAAGCTTGGACTGTGCTTTTAGCGGAGCTAAGGCAAATTTTTCGGCGAAGTTATCGATACGTCGCGCTAAGTCAGCACTTGACTCGTGGCGGAGTTAGCCCTTAGTGGGGCTGAATCAGCGCTTCTCGGGAAGGCGCTTTAGGTGCCGTTTCAACTTAATTTGAAACGACAGCCTGTGCTCTTATCGAGGCGTCGTTTCAGGCGATCATCAGCCTATAAAAGCCCCATCGGGCTGAGAGAGAAGGCATTACTTCTCTTTGAATTTTCTAGAGTATTGACTCTTCTTCTTTTTTCTTCTTTACTTGAGAATCCAAGAACCTCCACTGTTCTTCAATGGCTCCAAGGAGGCGAGCAAGAAAAGAGGTCGCAACCTCTACAACGGAGGGTCCTTCTCCTCCGGTCATTGAACGACCGATCGTTGGTAGGGATCTTTCCCTTTTGATTAGAGATTGCCATCTCTCCTTTAAAGCCGATTTCTTGGCTATCTTTAGATTAGCCCAAAATGATCAATTATGATATGTTAATCTTAGGGAATTCGACTCCCTGAATTTCTCTAGATTTCTTGATCGGGGAACCAAGAACTGAAGAGTCCTTCTTTAAACTTCCAAGCGAAGCTATCCATTAGGCGGTTCACATCCTGTTGAATGAAAAGATGCGAAGCTGTCCTTTGAACTATAACTGAAAAGGACCTTAATGCCCTTAAAATAGTCTTTAGACCATAATATCCTTCTGACGAAGTTAGCCCTTGGTGCTTTGTCGCATTCTGTTGTTCGAGGCTAAGCTTCTAGAGCGAAGCTGACATTTTGACATTTTCCTGCATCCTGCTTTCGTGTGGAGTGCGGAGTTACACTGCAGCTAAACTTCGGGGCGAAGCTATCATTAGGCCAGCTTCGCTCGGAGAGCGAGGCTATGCCTTAACAGATTTTTCTTTCTTACTTTAGCCTTTGTTTGGATGATGAACTAATCATAGTTTTTTCTTTGTTCTTGCAGTGCACTACACTCCTGGTCTTTTGAACAGTCTCTTTGGCACAGCCAGGGGACTAGATGGCAATGTCAGCTTGCAGTTTCAAGGGCAGGCTTCGCTGTTCAGCGAGCGAAGCTCTCCTGCTCGGGATACACTTATTCATGGTGGGGATCAACGCACCATGAAGAGCATCTTAACTACTGCTCCCCTTGAAGATTCTGACCGAAGCATCTATCGGAAGCCCGGCTTCATGTTCGGAGATGCAGCACCAGACCATGATCGCCAGCTGCTAGCCGGAGAGGGGCAGTGGATTTTCCAATTAGATGGCGAGAAGTTCTATCTCCCGTCTAGCAAGCGACATTTTCCCTTGTCCTTCTTTCAATGCGTGACGAAGGCTCGGAAGATGCAGTGGCAAGTGAGTCAGAGTACTGACTCCGTTCACGTAGGGAAGTTGATAATTCCTTCACCCGGCTACACAAGAGCGGGCCTCCTCGCTGCATAATGGGTCTCCACCCTGGGAATGTACTCCCAGACATCCCAGTGGGAGAAAATCCTGCGGTGGCGCAGACCTTTGGGAATCAATTCTTCAAGGTTCGTGGCAACTATCCAGCCACTGATTTCAGGACTCCAGGGTGGATTCACCCTCCGAAGGCATGGTGGAGGGATTTGACTCTATATGTCCTTGCTCATTTTGAGGAGGATCTGGAGAGGCTGAATCTTTATGAGGCCGTCAGGGCGACTTGCTATGGCGTTCAGATGAGCGTAGCGAACTTCTACGCCATCTTTGAGTTATACTGCCCGGCTACAGGGACCTTCTTCACCCCTATTGGCGAATTGGGCATGGCTCTGCACGAGATGTGGGAAGTCTCTGCTCTGCCCTTGGGATCTTCCCATATGAAGAATATTTCCCGTGCGAGGTGGAATTGGCACTTCTGGAGAAGCAGGAGCCCGCCTTGTTTGAGACCTACCGGGAGTTGATGTGCCATTTGTACATTTGTTCCAGTATGCATGGAAGCAGTAAGGGAGCTTCATGCAGCTTGAAGAGCTGGGGAGATTATTTGTTCCTCGATATGAAAAATACTCCTGAAGTGGCTCATTGTGGAGTTGCTGATGAAGACATCTTTAGTCGGACGCAAAAGAATTCTCAGGGGATCTAATTCTGGAAGAAGATGACGGCCCCTATAAGAAAGGCGATATCCTTCGGAGTTTCCACCATCAGCCTCGTCGGCCGACGTCCTGGAAGGCACTTCTGGCTGGTTTCTTGACGGTCTGGTTGAAGAGATGCGTGGTGCCATCTTCATCGGGCGATGTCATTCATCCGACTGTCTTGTTGCCTGCTGTTCGTCTAGTCCATGGTCGTTCTCTTAGACTTCTTCCGGCCATGGTGTGCTGTATTCAGAGAGGCCTTCGGCATTGACGGAGGCTTTCTGTAGGCCACCAATGATGAAGCGGGAAAGGGGACTATTTTGCCCTGCGACGGACCAAACCCTAGAATAGGTCTGCCGTATACTTATTTGATGGCGTGATTTACCCTTCACTGTCCCTCCATGATCGAAGACGGAGAGGACCCCCCAGAAGGTGTTCGAACGGCGCTTCTCCGTCGATTCGAGGGATGTTCATGGTTGAAGACTTACGTGGCTGCGGTCCGTAGCTACTATGCTGCCATGACGTCTATAACCTTTTCCGCTTCTTCCCCTATATTCGGGATGCAGGCTATGGTGAAGAATTCAAGGATGTGAGAGAAGGGCAGACGTCATTGAGCCGGGAAATTTTTGAGTGGCTGGTCAGCATTCGGCCCTTACATTTGTTGTACAGAAGCGCGGACACTTGCTACTTGGAGCCCTATGTTCCAAGTCAGTTTGCCCGCCAGTTTGGGTATGACCAACTTTACGTGGGCAATCCAAACAACAATCTGGCTTTCATTGAGAGCCTCATCGATGAAGCCCGCGCCTGGCGGTTCTTTATCGCTGGCTGTACCGAAGCACGGCTGTGCATGCCGCTAAGGACTCCGAACCTTCTGATGACCCTGGGATTCTGCCAGTGGTATACGACCTCAAACTCCACACCCATCGAATTCTCTGTTAATTCTTCTGGTGTGAAGTTAATTTCTCAGCGGCTGAAGCGGAAGGTCTCTGAGAAAGGCGAGGGTAAAAGGGTTCGCGTCCCAGGCCTCGGGGAGTTCATTGCCGTTGATGACAGTGAAGCCTCGGTTGCAGGAAGTCCTCGCTTCGAAGCGGAAAACGGGTGCTGAGGCTCTAGCAGCTGCTTCTGGCGTGGTGGGGACGCCCCCGTAGAACATGCGATGTTAAAGAAGTGGAGGAAGAAGATCCTGACGTCCCCCTCAAACGAAAACGGGATGGCGGATCTCGTAGGAAGAGGGTGTAAAGAAGCCTCGTCGCTACGCTCCTACGGTTGTTGCAAAGGCGAATTGCCTACAGCGGCTCCTCCTCCTACCCCAATAGCAACTAAATCGTCGGTTCTTGAACCGACTACTGGTAGAACCGTTCCGGACCCAGGTAAAATCAGCTTCGTTCTTGTAATATACTTCTTATGTGTTCCAGACAGCTCATGGTTCGTTTTATGGTTCAGGAACTGAGGCGGTGAAAAGCCCGAGAGCTGAAGCTGTTAGAGAACAAGGGGAGCATTATGATCCCTTATTTACTTATAAAGAGGGCGATGAGGCAGGCTATTTCGCCGTCTCAGAAGAGTCCGAGATGATGCGGCTGGCGTAGGTCCTTCGGGCGCCGGGACTTCGAAAGGAAGTCCTGAAACTTCTAGCTCCTTTGGGTGGACCACGGAGGGTTCGACAAGTGAAGGCGGGCCGTCATTCGTGTTGATTCTGCTAAAGATTTTCCAATGAAGCCCGTAGAAACTGATGCAGCCGCCAAGACGATTGAGGCGACATTATCTTTTGGTACTATTTTGACCTTTTGATTCTTGCTATTTTTTATGTCCTGCCTAAACAAAGTCTTATTGCAGGTGTTCCGCCTCTGGGCACATCGACTTCAAGAGAGCCAACCCGTCTTCCTGAGGGAACCAGGAGTGGAGTAAGTACTTCGACCGCAGCGGATGCTGCTGAGTTAGATGCTTTATATGGCGACCTGTCCTCTTATCAGCCTGAACCAGCCAGAAGAACTGAAATTGAGGGGACGGTAGTGATGGAACCAATCTCACTTCCAACTGTATCGGTGAGTGAGATGCCATTGGTTTCGCCAGCATCGCCTATCTTGCCAGGCGCAGAGCTGAGGGTGATTACAAGTCCTACTTCCTCAACACTGGTGGTTGAGCCCGCTCTCCCGGAAATAATCACTAGTCCGACCTCGGTTGTGTTAATGTACTGGTTTCAATGAGGACTCCTCCGAGATCACCGACGACCTCTTATGTTGCTGCAGCCAGTGCTTCTACTGTTCCTTCCACAGTAGTATCAATAAAGCCAGTGGAATCTTCAAGGGCTGCTCGTCTGCTAGGAGTGATTGAGGCCGAGAATGAATTTGTGACTGAGTTAGTCGATAGCTTTTATAAGAGCTTGAAGCGATCCATCACTTTGATTTTGAAAGGCTCGACCACCTCATTATCTGCTTTAAAGGTGGTCCTCTCCCGAAACATTGAGAGTATCCGAGACTTTGGAGGGGATGACCAGGCCGCTGCATTGGAGCTTCTGGTGGACCAACTTGAGAGGGATATAGACGAATGGCGCCATCTTAGCCATTCAGACCTGGAGTCTTCAATTAATGAGCAGCTTACGCACCTTGTTGCTCAAATGCATGAAGCTCATCTTGCCGCTCAGGAAGCTGCTAAGGCCATTTCTTCTGATTTGAAATCCTTAGAGACAAGGAAAGTAGAGCTCGGGGATGCCATAGACGCTTCTAGCAGTGCTCTTCTTGACGCTGAGGACAAAATTAAAGGCCAAGGAGATGATCAGGAAGGCTAATCTTCTTTTATCCAAGGCTGAACCAGTGCGTCTTGAAGAGACTATCCGGCTTGAGCAACTTAAGGCTCAGAGTGACGAACTCTTGCGACAAGAGCTAACTCAGAGGGCAACCTTAGTTGAAGCTCGCTTAGCCCAGACGGCGAGCTTTAATGTGGCCGAGTTGAGGTCGCAGGCTCTTGTCAGGGCTGCTGATGATAGGAAGACAAGACTGGCCATTCTTGAAGGACGGATTAAATCTTATGAAGCACCATCATAGCTTGTAATATATGCCTTAATGTATCCCTCTTTTTAGAATCAATGAAAAGTGATTTTATTTTGACTCCCCTGTTGTATTTTCGACTTGTTTTATCCTTTGAATTGTCGCTTTCAGTTGTATTGCAGCCATTTGAAAAAATAGTCCTTACTGGACTGAATAATGAGACTGGGCTATCTGCCAGTTCAGAGGTCGCAATGACGTAACCAATTGAGAAGCCATCAAGCTCGAAGTAGTCCTTGTCGGACTGAAAGATGAGACTTGGCTATCTGCCGTTCAGAGGTCGCAATGACATAACCGATTGAGAAGCCACCAAGCTCGAAGTAGTCCTTGTCGGACTGAAAGGTGAGACTTGTCTATCTGCCGGTTCAGAGGTCGCAATGACATAACCGATTGAGAAGCCACCAAGCTCGAAGTTGTCCTTGTCGGACTGAAAGATGAGACTTGGCTATCTGTCGGTTCAGAGGTCGCAATGACATAACCGATTGAGAAGCCACCAAGCTCGAAGTAGTCCTTGTCGTACTGAAAGGTGAGATTTGTCTATCTGCCGGTTCAGAGGTCGCAATGACATAACCGATTGAGAAGCCACCAAGCTCGAAGTTGTCCTTGTCGGACTGAAAGATGAGACTTTCACTATCTGTCGGTTCAGAGGTTGCAATGACATAACCGATTGAGAAGCCACCAAGCTCGAAGTAGTCCTTGTGGGACTGAAAGGTGAGACTTGGCTATCTGTCGTTCAGAGGTCGCAGTGACATAACCGATTGAGAAGCCACCAAGCTCGAAGTAGTCCTTGTCGGACTGAAAGGTGAGACTTGGCTATCTCCGGTTCAGAGGTCGCAATGACATAACTGATTGAGAAGCCACTAAGCTCGAAGTTGTCCTTGTCGGACTGAAAGGTGAGACTTATCTTTTATAATGTCAACAAGTACAGAACTGGTCGTCGGCTTGTCTGTCACTTGTCTTTTGTAAATGTCAACAAGTTCAGACATTGTTCAGACCAGTCAGAATTTTGATGGATTTGGAAAAAGGGTCTCGTTTTCATTGCGAAAAACGAGGAGATCACTGTCATAGGTTTAATGTTAACATAACAACGAAATGGATGCCAGAGGTTATACTGTTAAACATAGCATGAAAGGGTCTCGTTCTCACGAGGAGAACGAGGAAATCATTGTCATAGGTTAATGTTAACATAACAGCGAAATGGATGACAGAGGTTATACTGTTAAACATAGCATGGAAGGGTCTCGTTCTCACGAGGAGAAACGAGGAAATCACTGTCATAGGTTTAATGTTAACGTAACAGCGAAATGGATGCCAGAGGTTATAACTGTTAACATAACATGAAAGGGTCTCGCTCTCACGAGGAGAAACGAGAAAATCACTTCATAGGTTTAATGTTAACGTAACAGCGAAATGGATGCCAAGGTTATACTGTTAAACATAGCATGAAAGGGTCTCGCTCTCACGAGGAGAAAGAGAAAATCACTGTCATAGGTTTAATGTTAACGTAACAGCGAAATGGATGCCAGAAATTATACTATTAAACATAGCATGAAAGGGTCTCGCTCTCACGAGGAGAAACGAGAAAATCACTGTCATAGGTTTAATGTTAACGTAACAGCGAAATGGATGCCAGAGGTTATACTGTTAAACATAGCATGAGGGGCTCACTCTCACGAGCAGAAACGAGGAAAATCACTGTCATAGGTTTAATGTTTACGTAACAGCGAAATGGATGGAAAGATATGTATATGAGGTCTTTGAAAATCACCTAGAGGGGGGGTGAATAGGTGATATGGCTAATCTATGAACTAAATGCGGAATTTAAAAAACTAATTGCAATGAGCACTCAAGTGTGATCAATAAATGATGCACACACAACCAAGCCAAGCAAATATGAATGCACAATATGAAAAGTTACAAGGCACAAGGTAAAGAGAGAGATAGAGAGAGTCAATGGATCAATCGCAAACAAATAGATGTGTTTCGAGGTTCGAGCACCCAGCTCTACATCCCCGCCTTCGACACACGAAGGATTTCTAATCCAGCTAGTCCACAAAGAACTCTACAAGGAGTACCCAACTCCTCTCTTATAACCACAACCTCCTCCTTGAGGCAAGCTCCAATCCAACAAAACAATCACCTCACAACTTGAGGATTAGCACAAAGCAAACACAAGGATCACCTCACAACTTGAGAGATACAACCCAAGGCACAAAGCCAAGCAAAGATTGGTTTTTACAACTGGTGGTCTAAAACAACAACCACAAACAATTTCTTCTCCCACACAAATATCCTATAGAATGAGATAGTAGATGTTGCTCAAGTGTGGAGAAAACCAATGGAATGGAAATCAAAATCACAAAGAAAATCCTCGGGAAAAACTGAAACCAAGATATAGAAGTTGAATCAAAACTCTTTTCCCAAAAACCCTTTTCTTTGGTTTTTCCAAACCCTAGCAAAAACTCCAAATAGATTGTTCAATATGAGTTCAAAAACTTCTTTTGATTGCTGTGAAAAACCAGAGAGTAGGGAAAATTCGCACAAAAAAATCTTAGAGAAAACAGGCTACCAATGGGGTATTTATAGCCCCCAGAAAAATATAGCCGTTGGCAGCAAAACTGCCAAAAATGCACTACCGGTCGACCGGGCCGTTCGACCGTCCAACGGTCAAATTCTGCCCGTTGCCAGCTAACGGTCGACCGCGCCGGTCGACGAAACAAACAGAGACTAGCCTGCATGCAGTCGGTCGACCGTGCGGTCGGCCGACACAATAGGCAGCCAGCGTGCACGTATCCGTGCACGTCGTCGACCTAACGGTCGACCGGCTACTTGGTGCGGTCGACCGTTCCGGTCGACCGACCTAGCCTGACAGAGGCTGTTCTGGTCAGCAAAAACATGTAATTTTTAATCCTAAAAATTCCATTAAATCTCTAAAATCCACAAAAAAGTTTTGACAATTTGCATTGATATATAAACATATGATAAAAGTTTTTGACTCAAATATCAAGCAATTAAAACTATTTTTGTATCTTACAATATTTTCCAAAAACCAAAAATCGTATTTTCTAAAACTTAGATTTTTGAATAGAAAATACATTTTGTCCAAAACTCATCCAAATACAAAAACATGATATTTTAAGCATTTTGAAGCATGATGCTATGGATAAGAAAATCCAATATACAAGAAACATATACATATCATAGTTTTTGTCCTTTACTTCCAAAATTATGTTTGTTAGAATTAACCAAAACATAAAACACATGAAATAGACTATCAGCTTAGTTTGTTTAAGTAGTTGAAGCATGCATGTATATAGAACAAATCTAATATACATTAACCATGTAATTGTTTTGATATATCTATACATGAAACCAAGATCGGTTAAACCCAAAAACCGAAAACCAATATCCAAACATAAAACGTGTGTGTTGTGAACTTGAGCTATCATACTATTCTAATCTTTACAATTAGGATTCTAAACCTCAAAACTAAGCTAAGGATAACCTAGTCTTCTTGTAGAGCGTCGTCTCCAAGTCGACTCGATCCAAAACGTGATTCACCAAGCTTGACTCCAATGATGCTAGATATCATCTTGATGCTGGTCTCTGAATCACCATGTGAAAGATGTGTGGAAGCTTTCCCAACTAATATCTTGATTAATGATCTGAAACTTAAACATCACAAGATAATTAGTACAACTTAACTACATGAGTTAATCATCATCAAAACTAGAGTGGAAGGCCTTTGGGCCAACAATCTCCCCTTTTTGATGATGACATAACTCATGGAGTTATATATGCATGGATTAAGTTAAGCTTCAAAGAAGCTCCCCTTAACTCATGCATAAGATAAACAACAAATATGGCAATGAATACTAAACACGAAACATGCATAGATATGCATAACAATAAAAGGCTCTAGATACCAATACCAATGATAATAAAATGAAACATGCATAGATAGCATAAAACAATGAAAGGCTCTAGATACCAATGGAATATACCAATGAAATTTTTCAGAAACAAATTAAACATGTTCTAGATCCAATTAAACTAAACAAATAAACATGCTATGAAACCAATGAAACTATGCATATTAAACTTGCTCTTTGATACCAATTAAATGAAACAAATAAATAATAATTAAAACATGCTCTTGATACCAATTACATAAAACAAATAAATTATCAAGCTCTTGATACCAATCTCTTGATACCATAAAAAAAAACTCATAATAAAACTAAAACTCATGCATAATGCATACAAACATGCATATAAACTCAAATTCTTCTCTCCCCTTTTTGTCAATCATCAACAAAGGGGTAAAAAAAATATTAAGAATCAAACTTCAAATTCCTTCAAATCCCCCTTTTTGTCAAATACAATAGTCTCCATTTAGAGTCAATTAACTACTCTAAGGGTGAAATCAAAATCAATATGATACCATTAAACATGTGTCAATGAAGTGCATTATGATACCAATTGAATTTACAAAATTGAAATGCCAAACTCAATTGAAATTAAACAAATGAAATTTAAAACAAGGCATAGAAACTAAATTACCAATAGAAATTTACACATTTTATATCAAAAACGAAAACATGTAGGAAAACTAGATACCAATAGATAATAAACACAAATTGATATCAATTTTGAATAAACAAATAGCATCTTGATACCAAAGAAAGATATTTTTCTTTATAAGCATATGATACCAAATACACATTACTATTAAATTTTCAATCACTTTCATCATAAAGTTAGGGAGTGGGAAACAAAAACAATGGTAAACCAATACCAATTGAAATATGAAATACTAGTTTTCTCCCCCTTTATGGAATACAAACTAAACACATGCATAAGCTGGTTTAAGGATACCAAATGAAAACAAATCAATTAAAACATGATAGTCAAAAAAAATCAAGCTTTGCATAATCAAAATTTGTGCTTCAAGATATAGGGATATAGTAAAGCACAAATAAATCATCTATATATGTATGTAAGAAATAGATACCAATAGAAATTGATATTATATGAAGTGAAGCATACATATATAAAACAAAACATATATGAGTATACAAAGATGTCAATATGATACCAATTGAAAGAATTTAATGATACCAATTGAAACAACAATAATGATCAAGTGTATACATCATATAACTACCACCCATTTCATGTTCAAGTTTACTATGATTTCACTATAAAGCTATACATGAGTATGATTTCCCATCCAACCCCGCCCTTGGATGGTAGGGGTTTTCAAAAATAGATTTGCAAATATAGTACGTTTGAAAACTATACCAAATGAAGAAGACCGTAGCTAGTTTATATGAATCAACTAGTACGAAATCCTTCAAGCAATGAACAAAACCAAAAGATTTTTCATGAAACATGAAAATCACATGATCACTAAACACGTCAAAAACCATATAGTCCATATCATAGTCTCATGAAAACAAATCATGAGTAAACATTAAATGAGGTGAGTGTACAAGTGTGTGAGAAAACATATCATCATGAAAGTGGACAGTCAAGCTCAATATTGAAATCACATTAAAATCACCTAACAAACATGAAATTCATCTAAACGATTGAAATCACTTAGAATCATGAAAATCATCAAAAATGATTTAAAACTTAAAGGCATATGTATGTCAAGTACGTCAAGTACAAACTATAGTATACATACATATCCCAAACATAACGAGTCAACAAAGGTATATGCATGAAGGCACGTGGCTCAAAGGATGTACATGTATATCTAAAAGTTTGGACAAGATAGACATATACATGAAGTTAAAACACATGATCATAGAAATATATCCAAATAGGGAAAATAGGTAAAATGCTGAATCATCAAAACTAGACTATACTAGCACATCTGATGGGTACAATAGGCAATCACGCACAAACATATATAAGATTTATTTGTAGCCCACTATATGTACAAGTATAACTCCTAGTCTTAATGAAAACTAACATCTAAACGTATATTCAAATCATGAAGCATAAAACGGGTCAAAAATCAACATGATAAGCACAAAAAATGATCATGAAGTAAATCCACATGCTATTAGAATCATGATATACAAAATAGCCAATAGACATCAAAACATGTGGCAAAAACAGAAATCATAAAACACATCACCATTGTTTAGCTATTACAACACATGTTAATTATCAAAACATGAATCATTAAAAACAAAAATCATACAATTATAAACATCCATATGATCATTATGTAAATGCATGTGCATTAGATCTAGAGCATACATATTAGTTATAAACAAGGTGAGAACACATAGGTATAGATCCATATAAACGTGAAGTGTCTCAAGTAACTAAACATATATAACACTAATCTATGAACATGGCATAAGCATAATGAACACTAAAACATGTTATGCTATGAATGAAAGCATGTAAATGAAAATGGGGAGTTAGAGAGTGATACCAAAACCGATGAAGGTGCATCTCCAGTTCTCCAAACCACGGTGGTCCTCCCACAAAATCCCCTTGAGAGTGAAGCATCCAA
>JAVJIF010010962.1:0-61821 GCA_038442645.1 Agave tequilana | reverse complement strand
AAACAAGATATTTTAAACACTTTTGAAGCTTAGTGTGTATGGATATGATCCACTACATATATATGATGAAATATCTATGTTTTTGACATTAAGCTGTAAAATTAGTTTTGATAAAACACATGTATATTTTTAAACTAAAAAACCAAACTGGTATTTTTCAAAATGAAAACTCTTTTATGAAAATACATATAAATCTTGTGTGTGAGTGTATATGAACTTGAGCAATCTACCAACTAATCTATCCTTTATATTTTATCTAAAAACAAAATCTTGACACTAACAAAACATGACACAAGTCTTCTATTAAAAATCTTCACTTGAAAATCTTCTTCTCCTTCTTGACTTGGTCCAAACCTTGATCAAACGAACTAGACTCCTCTTCAAGTTCATGATGCGATCTTGATGTGCAAGCTCTTGAATCAACACGTACTAGCTCCAAAACTTGACTTTAAATTCTTGTTGAAGCTAAACACCAACTAAGATCTTGATCAAATATCTGAGACTAATTTAAACACAAGATCATTAGTACTATAACTACATGAGTTAATCATCATCAAAATTAGAACGATGGGCCTTTGGGCCAACAGTGTAGTAGTGGTGGTATTGATGGGTAGAGGAGATTTATGAGGTGTTTTGATGGTGATGGAGGTTATTTAGGAGATGGAGTTGGTGTGAGGATGAAGATGGTGATGGAGAAGAGGGTGATGGTGGAGGTGGTGATGGAAATGGTAGAGGAGGTGGTTAATTGAAGAAAAAGAAGAAGAAGGTGGAGATAGAGGATGGTGATGTTGTTGATATTGTTGTTGATGTTGGTGATTGGAGAGGATGTGGCTAGCCAAGGGTAGGCCGAGGAGGCATTACCGGCAATGGGGGTTCGCCAGAGGTGGAGATGGTCGTTTGTGGAAAGTAAGGAAGAAAGGGAGAGGGGATTGAGAGGAGGAGAGATAGAGTGAGAGGGATTAGAGAGAAAGGGATAAGATTGAGAGAGAATTAGAGGGAATTGAAAGAGGGGGAAAGAATTTGAGGGAGAGAGAGAAGGGGAGGTCAGCAGCAGCTGGGGAAAAATAAAAAAGTAGAAGAAAATAAAAAAAGAAAGAAGATGAAATGAAAAGAAAAGAAGGGGAGGAGACATTTTGGAGGAATGGGTGGAGGAGGGAAATGAGGAGAAAAAAGGGGAGAAAAGGAAAAGAAAAGAAAAAGGAAAAGAGAGAAAAAATGAGTGGAGGAGAAAAAGGGAGAGAATGAAAAAGAAAAAAAAGAAAATATCTAGATAAAATTCCAGATCTGGGAAAATAATGAAAACACCGGAAATGCCAGAAAAATAGAGTAACTCCGAAAGGTCTCGAAAAATTCTCAAACATAAAAAATATTATATTAAGATACATGGTGAAATCAGATTCAAGAAATTCAATTCCATTTTCAAGTTAAAAATTTTAGAATCAATCGGCGACACTGGTCGACTCCAAATTCGACCGAATTTTGATAAATTCAGAAAAATCTCCAAAAATGTATTAAGATAGAAATCTGATCTTGAGGAATAATATGAAAGTAGTTTCTGAAAATTCAACTCATTTATAAATTAAATATCTAAGAATCTATCAGGAGAACTGGTTGATGCCGATTTTGAAGATCGTATAAAATAATTCAGAAAAATCTAAAAAATTATTAAAAATCTAAATATTGAAAAATAACATATGAAATCGAAACTGATCAAATTAGACTACCAAAAAGGTCAAATCGATCAGTACACTGGAATTGGGTTCCCGGTTCACACTCTGGCTGACCCTGAATCCAAAAATCTGGATCCAATACAAAACGTTAACATAAATAATCATAAAAAAATAAATAGGAAAGAAATCAAATCAAAATACGACCAAAAAATCAGAACACGTATCTGAGTATGTATTCTGGGAACGACGTGTTACATTCTACACACCATATAAAAATTTCGTCCTCGAAATTTCGATAAGGGAAAGATGAACACAGAAAAGATAGGAATGAGGATTATACAAATTAAAATATGAATAGCTAAAGGTAACTCTCATAATCGACTATTTAATAGACTCGAGGCCTAAACGTCTTCTGCACTTTCCACCGTATATATTTCAGACAGTGTCATACCACTACTGATCTGTTAACTGTTAATAAGAGAATTCTGCTAGACGAAGATAATTAAGAATCTGAATGGTTCAATTGGACTGCTCGATCTGTTGGCCCAAAGGCCCATCACTCTAGTTTTGATGATGATCAACTCATGTAGTTATTGTACTAATGATCTTGTGTTTAATTAGTGACAGATTTGTTATCAAGATCTTAGTAGGTGTGGAGGTTCAACAAAGGATTTAAAGTCAAGTTTTGGAGCTAGCACCGGTTGATTCACGAGCCTATGCATCAAGACCACATCAAGAGTTGAGCTCGTTGGATTGTGTTTGGACCAAGTCTAGAAGATGAGAAGGCTTCAAGTGAAGACTTCAAGAAAATGAAGACTTGTGTCTAGGTATAAGATTTTTGTTTTTAGATAAAATGTAAAGGATAGAATAGTTGGTGGATTGCTCAAAAACATATCACACACACACTCTTGATTTAAATGTCTTTTCATATAAGAATTTTCAGTTTAGAAAAGACTTTCATTTTTTGAAGAATACTATTTTGGTTTTTGGTGTTTTCTTATATACATGTTTTAAACCAAAACCATATTTAGAGCTTAATGCCAAAAACATAGATATTTCATCTTAATTGTGCAGTGGATCATATCCATATACACTATGCTTTAATGAATTCAAAATATCTTGTTTTTGTATCATGAAGAAGTTTGGAAAACAAGTTTTAGAAAAATACTAGTTTTCATTTAAGCCAATATTTCCAACTTACAAAAATAGTCCAAATCTTTTATAACATGCCTTGATTTTGTTCAAGCATGTTTGTTTATCAAAGTATATTGGTAAAACTATTTTTGTAGATTTTTATGTATTTTATGGGATTTTTATGTGAGCCAAAAGACCAAGTTTTTAATCCCTAGTTCAGACCTGACCTGGCTTCAGCCGTCGACGTGCACGGACGTGCACGCCAGTTCTGCAGGATGGCCGGCCGACCGACCGGTCGACCGTCCAGAGAGCTCTGCTATCTGGAAAGGCCCGGGCGGCCGGGCGGCCGATCGGACAGAAAGCTTGCTCTCTGTATCCTGGCTCGGTCGATCGGCCGGTCGACCGATGGCTCAAACAGTCTGAAATATGACCGTTGGCTGGTCGGCCGGACGGTCGACCGACAGGCCTGACAGAACCCCAACGGCTAGTTTTTCTGAGCCTATAAATTTGGGGGTTTGGCCAATGTTTTTCACCAAGATTTTTAGTGGACTTTGAGCTAGTTTTTCCCACTTCATTAAAAGAGTTTTCTCCACTATATTGAGAGCTAATACTTCCAATCAAAAGGGGAGTTTATAAAGAGTGTGTTTTTAAAGTGATTCTTTGAGTTTTCCTCCACCATTCTCTTCCTTATTTTTCTCACACAAACACTTGAGCATCCATTGATTATTCATTCTATAGGAGTGTTGTAGTGAGAGTGCTTTTAGGTGATCAAAGTGTTGTGATCACCAAAGATCTTTTCTTTGTACTTTGAGGAGGCGGGCAAGTGTGCTCGCGGTGGTTTAGAGTTCGATTGTGAACTCTTGGTTTGAGGTGCGGCCTCGGCAAGCTTGTGGGGCTTGCGTGTGTACAGGACTAGGGAGTCTGAGGGATTGTAGGTGTTGCGGCACCAATGAGAGATCCATTGGGATCATGCATAGTGGAAATCCTTCGTGTGTCGAAGGCGGGGATGTAGAGCAAGTGTGCTCGAACCTCAAAACAAATCCCTTGTGTTTGCGATTGCTCACACTCTCTCTCTCTCTATCTCTTGTCTATATCTTGCATTCCTTTATTGTGTTATCTTTATATGCATGATATACTTGTGTGCCTTATTGTATATGCTTGGGATTGTTTGCTAACACTTGTATTCAATCAAGAGAGCCAACGCGGCACCTCTACCTATTCAAGGGGAATCTAGAGGAGTTAGTCCAGAGCCCTTCACGGGGAATTCGGCTACACTCTTTTATTATACGTGGTGTTTAGTGTAATAAGTTTAATTTAGGTCATTTTATGATTTTACTTCCGCATTATTGGCATTAAGTGACCATTAGATTAGCCATCACCTATTCACCCCCCCTCTAGGTGATTTACAATTGGTATCAGAGCCAAGTGCTCTGAATTTGGGTCTCACAACCTAGAGTTAAAGATCCTCATTTTTAGGCTAATCACATATTTGTACACACACCATGGACTTCATGTCACCACCCACTTTTGACATTCTTAACATCCAAATTTAGAAGGTTAAGATGTCTTTGTACCTCAAAGCCCTTGGAATTCATGTTTACCTTGCCATCTCTAATAATGCATATTGTTTAAATGGTAAGAATCTTGAGGCTAATGCAAAAGCCTTTTATTCTTTGAAGAGTACCCTAGATGATGTTTATTTATGTAGGATTGCTAATGTTGATTCGGCTTTTGTAGCTTGGAACATCATCACCTCCCTTGACGAAAAGGATCTATATTATGCGGGAGCGATCGGACGTTAGAAGCAACACCTCCAACTTGTGCTATATGGTCCAAGGGATAACCCCCTTGAGGTAACTACCAAATCCGAGGATGAGGATGTTAACATGTCATATGAAGAGCTTTCTACATTTTGTCAATTATTGCTTGAAAAATATGACATGCTTAAGAAAGATAACAAAAATTTGAAAAAGAAATTTGATTGGATGCATAAAGAACATGATTCATTTAGAAATAAGATTGCATGCTTAGAAAAAGAAAAAGAAGATTTGAAAAATGAGAATGTTTTCCTTATTTTCAAAATTGAATGATTTATGTGAAGGAAACAATACTTTGAAAAAAAATTGATTTGGTGGAAAAACAAAAAGAAGTTGTTTTTCAAGAAAATAATTCTTTAAAAAGAAAGATTTGTGAAAAAGAAAAAGAATTTGTTTCGAAAAAGAAAAGGAAAAATGATTTTATATCTCATCATGCTTTACATGCCACCACTAATGAGATTAAAGATTTGAAAAATAAAATGGATTGGTTGAGTTCAACCTTGAACTCTTGTGCATTTTACCATACTAGGTTGGAGTCTATGTTTTCAAAGAAACAAACTCCACACATTCATGAACAACATCATCATGCATATGCTTATGTTGTACGTCATGATCACACTCCTACACATAAGCATCCTAAGGTGTACACATGTACACATTGTGGCCGCAAAGGCCATTTAGCAAAATTTTGTTATGACAAGTTGCATCATTTTAATTTTGCTAATAATAAGAATTTTTGGGTTCCTTACAAGACTAACCCCAAAGGACCCAAGAAAATATGGGTACCAAAATCCCCACCTTATGTATTTGATGTAGGTGAGGGCTCTCACAAAACGTGAGAGATTTGGTGCCTTGATAGTGGGTGCACTTGAACTAAAAGGACACATATTTGGAGCACCGCTATCAAGGGGTTTTGGTGGGAAAGACCACCATGCTTGGAGCTTTGGAGTTGGTAACAATCTCTAAACTCCTACTTTTTATGTACATGCTTTTTCATATATCATATTCATAGCATGTTCATATTTTGTGTTCTTATGTGCTTCATGTGGTAAAAACATGTTTAGATGTAGTTTTTATCAAAACTTATATTATTCATGTACAAATAGTGAGTTACATTTGATTCATATATATTTGCACTTCATGCTCATTTGTACCCACTATATGCACATGTATAGGCTAGTTTTGATGATTCTGTCATTTATACATGCTTTGCCAATTTTTATGCTTTACTTCATGTATATGTATTTTTAATTCAAATCTAATAAATATACATGTTTATCCGTGAGTCTCTTGCCTTCATGCAAATACATTTGATAGACTCTTTTATGTTTGGGATATGTATGTGTATTGTTAGTTTTGGATAAATCATACATATACCATGAAGATTAGTGTTTTAATGAAAAATGATTTTTCATTATTAAAATGTGACTTATGATCTTTTTGAGCTTAAATGACTATTTTCATAAAAATGCTATTTACATGATCTTTTAACACTCACATCTTCATTTATTATTTCATGACTTAGTTTCATGATCATTTTGAGCTTTATAGACCATGAGTGATTAAATCTTTATGTATTTAGTTATACTTTATGGAAAACATATGATTTGATGTATTTGAAGGATTTTTAACTAGTTGTTCAAAAATTATTTTATACTAGTTATTTATTCTTCAATTAGTTTATAAGTTATACACATGATCCTATTTTTAATCCATTGGATAAATTCTTTTGTATTCTCAAGATTTGATGCTTCATGAATTGAATATTAGTTTAAATGTTAATTTTTGTCAACACTAGGATTTATACTTGTACATATTGTGGGTCACAAATAAATTTATATATGGTTGGGTTTGATTGCTTATTTGTGCCCATTAGGTGTGCCAGTATAGCCTAGTATTGATGATCCTTACATTTTTAAACTTGTATTCCCATTTTGGATTTGTGTTATGATCATGTACTTTCATTTCATGTATATGTTTATTCTGCCAAACTTTAAGATATACATGTATACCTCTTGAGTCATTTGCCTTTCATACAAATCTATATATATGGACTCAATTGTGTTTAGGGATATGTATGTATACTTCTTGTGTTATCAAAACATACATATACCTTGAAATATAATTTTTTTAAAAAAATTTGTGGTGATTTTTATGTTTTCAAAATTTATGATAATTTTCACATTGTCTTATTTAAAGGAATATTGAGCTTCATTGCCATTTTCATGTAATTTACACATATTTCATGAAAAATATTTTTATTTTATTCCTTGATTGAAGGATTCCGTGCTAGTCTTCAAACATTTTCATTTAACTAGTTCGAGTTCTTCATGTGGTATAGTATATGATGTATACACTTAAGCTTATTTTTCTATTGGTATCATTGGATATTTTCAATTGGTATCAATATGAACTTCTTTTGTATATACTCATATTTTGTTTTCCCATATATGTATGTATCAATTTCATTTGGTATACTCATTTTTCATACATATATATGAGTTATTTGTGCTTGAGTTAAAATTTTTTACATGTTTAAAGCACAAAGTTGTTTATGTTAAGAAAATAAAAATTTTTAAGAAAAATTCTCAAGATTTGTTTTATTGAGAAAATTCAAAATTTTGTCTTATAAGAAAAATTTAAAATTTTTGATTTGTATTGCCTATATGCAAGGAGAGCTTAACATCTCTTCTACATATAGTTACTTAACCGTCTTCCTCTTCATGAATATATATCGCATATACCCTTTTATTGACTTATTCGTTTACACCCCTTATTGGTCTCTTTGTTTATGACAAAAAGGGGGAGAAAGATTTGATGATTTTGTTTTTACTTTAACCCCTTTGTTGATGATTGACAAAAAGGGGGAGAAGTATTTGAGATATATGCATGTTTTCCTTACTTAAGGGGGAGAAGTATTTGTTTTCCTTACTTAAGGGGGATTAAGATTTGTGTTTATGCATATATGCTTTGTTTTGCAAATAGGAGAAAAAGATTTTGTGATTTTGTTTTATGCTTGATTAGCATGTTTACTCCTACATTTGCATACATGTTTATGTGCCTTATTGCATATTTATTTTGTTTATTTGGTATGCATGAGTTAAGGGGGAGCTTCTTTGGAGCTTTACTTTAATACATGCATATATAACTTCATGAGTTTTGTCATCATCAAAAAGGGGGCGATTGTTGGCCCAAAGGCCCATCACTCTAGTTTTGATGATGATCAACTCATGTAGTTATTGTACTAATGATCTTGTGTTTAATTAGTGACAGATTTGTTATCAAGATCTTAGTAGGTGTGGAGCTTCAACAAAGGAGTTAAAGTCAAGTTTTGGAGCTAGCACCGGTTGATTCACGAGCCTATGCATCAAGACAACATCAAGAGTTGAGCTCGTTGGATTGTATTTGGACCAAGTCTAGAAGATGAGAAGGCTTCAAGTGAAGACTTCAAGAAGATGAAGACTTGTGTCTAGGTATAAGATTTTTGTTTTTAGATAAAATGTAAAGGATAGAATAGTTGGTGGATTGCTCAAAAACATATCACACACACACTCTTGATTTAAATGTCTTTTCATATAAGAATTTTCAGTTTAGAAAAGACTTTCATTTTTTGAAGAATACTATTTTGGTTTTTGGTGTTTTCTTATATACATGTTTTAAACCAAAACCATATTTAGAGCTTAATGTCAAAAACATAGATATTTCATCTTAATTGTGTAGTGGATCATATCCATGCACACTATGCTTTAATGAATTCAAGATATCTTGTTTTTGTATCATGAAGAAGTTTGGAAAACAAGTTTTAGAAAAATACTAGTTTTCATTTAAGCCAATATTTTCAACTTACAAAATAGTCCAAATCTTTTATAACATGCCTTGATTTTGTGCAAGCATGTTTGTTTATCAAAGTATATTGGTAAAACTATTTTTGTAGATTTTTATGTATTTTATGGGATTTTTATGTGAGCCAAAAGACCAAGTTTTTAATCCTTAGTTCAGACCTGACCTGGCTTCAGCCGGTCGACCGATCCGGTCGACCGACGTGCACGGACGTGCACGCCAGTTCTGCAGGATGGCCGGCCGACCGACCCGGTCGACCGTCCAGAGAGCTCCGCTCTCTGGAAAGGCCCCGGGCGGCCGATCGGACAGAGAGCTTGCTCTCTGTATCCTGGCTCGGTCGACCGATGGCTCAAACGGTCTGAAATATGACCGTTGGCCGGTCGGCCGGACGGTCGACCGACAGGCCTGACAGAACCCCAACGGCTAGTTTTTCTGAGCCTATAAATTTGGGGGTTTGGCCATTGTTTTTCACCAAGATTTTTAGTGGACTTTGAGCCAGTTTTTCCCACTTCATTAAAAGAGTTTTCTCTACTATATTGAGAGCTAATACTTCCAATCAAAAGGGGAGTTTTATAAAGAGTGTGTTTTTAAAGTGATTCTTTGAGTTTTCCTCCACCATTCTCTTCCTTGTTTTTCTCACACAAACACTTGAACATCCATTGATTATTCATTCTATAGGAGTGTTGTAGTGAGAGTGCTTTTAGGTGATTAAAGTGTTGTGATCACCAAAGATCTTTTCTTTGTACTTTGAGGAGGCGGGCAAGTGTGCTCGCGGTGGTTTAGAGTTCGATTATGAACTCTTGGTTTGAGGTGCGGCCTCGGCAAGCTTGTGGGGCTTGCGTGTGTACGGGACTAGGGAGTTTGAGGGATTGTAGGTGTTGCGGCACCAAGGAGAGATCCATTGGGATCGTGCATAGTGAAAATCCTTCGTGTGTCGAAGGCGGGGATGTAGAGCAAGTGTGCTCGAACCTCGAAACAAATCCCTTGTGTTTGCGATTGCTCACTCTCTCTCTCTATCTCTTGTCTAAATCTTGCATTCCTTTATTGTGTTTATATTTATATGCATGATATACTTGTGTGCCTTATTGTATATGCTTGGGATTGTTTGCTAACACTTGTATTCAACCAAGAGAGCCAACGCGGCACCTCAACCCATTCAAGGGGAATCTAGAGGAGTTAGTCCAGATCTTTTCACGGGAAATTTGGCTACACTCTTGTGTTATACGTGGTGTTTAGTGTAATAAGTTTAATTTAGGTCATAATAGTTTTTACTTCGTCATTATTTGGCATTAAGTGACTATTAGATTAGCCATCACCTATTCACCCCCCCTCTAGGTGATTTACACGATCTATCTGAGTATAATAAGATAATTTGAATATAAGAAGAGTCCCTAGACTTCTCTGAAGACTTTATCAGAATTGGAATTTGAATCCTGTGTCTCTGTCCGACACAATAATCATTGAAATACCGTGTAGTTAAACTATCTTTCTCATATAATTATTTGCCAGAACTTTTGTAGACTGACCTACTCTGAATAATATGAAATGAGCTGACTCCAAAATTGGTCAAACTTTCACCGTCTGAATTTCTGTCGGGCGTGAAACTGTTCCTGATGAAGAGTCTACAATAAAATTACTAGATGTTCTGCATGTGCTTTTTTACTCTAGATGCAGACCAAAATATCGCAAATAAAGACAACCAGATAAAACTGATCGCAATTAAAATAGGTAAAGAAAACTGAAAATAATGAGTTCTGGATGTTGGGCGTAGATTACTCTGAAAGGCATATCTAGGAATTTATAATAACTATCCTCTGAATGATAATTGATTGTTGATTAAATATATAAAGAATAGCCTAGTCTTGCAAGGTTGGCCGAATAGATCATCAATAAAGATTATTACAAGTTGGTTCAGATGCAGTGAGAAAACTCGGTTCACCAAGTCCACGAAAAACATCAGGCGGGAGAAATCTGGGGAGGAGGCTAGGATACTAAACTCTGACAGAACTATCCACGAGCGAAGTCAAGGTCCGGTAAGGCCATTGTGTAACACAACATCAGGCGCTAAGAACTAGGGTGTGGTGGAGCTAACGAATTGCAAGGCTCACACTTGGAGATGTTCATGCGGCAAAGTTTACACGTAACACAATGCTAAATGCTAAGTGCAGGGTGCAACAAAGCCCACACCTGGTTGAGCTCACAAGGTTAGAACATGACTCTCGTTTGGCGAGGCTAGCGGGGTCTGTGGCATATCAAATCCTTGAAGACTGCTAAATGTTGTGGCTTTGAAGGATGTGATCAAGAATTTATAATAACTGAGATGAGTCTTGAATGCCGTATTCTGGATGTCAACCCTATGGTAGATCAATTGTGAAAAATATTTGAGTTCTGTGAAGTTGATAGAAAGATTATGATCATTACTTGGATAATATAGAAATTACCATACCTCAGTCTCACAAAAGTTCTGACTCTGAAAATTCGTGTCCTAGTGACGCCTCTCGTGTTGTGACACAATCTGTCTGATTATATACATGATGACTACCCTTATTTCTATACTGATTCCCATGATGCGATGATACATATAAGATGAGAATACCAAGAATTGTCTGATATAAGATACCATGATGCACTAGAATTAAAGAATACCATAATAGGGTGAGAGCGAACCACAACTGACCTGCCGCTATCTCACTAGTCTACCCATATCTTAAGTTAGTATAAAGACTATGAAAATCAGAATAGTGAAAAATGGAAGGGATTCAGGAATCAAAGAAATGATGATCAAGAGGAAATAGATAACTCTACACTTATAGTTGGATTGTATAACTAGGACTTATGCATTCCAGTTGCAAATTTCTTTACTATTAATTTGCCGACTGGTTGTGAGAGCCTAGGCTCTGATGCCATTCTGTAACGCCCCGATCCCATGGGTACAGAGACGTTACTGTGACGTATATACGCAGGTCAAAAATACCCTCACACATATACGCTAAGCATCAGTACAGATAAGAATCAGAGTATGAACGTACGTGGTGCATTATATATTCCAACATATGAGTATAATTACAAATTTATCACAAGATTGACACAATATTACAAGAATATTACTTCACCAACAGACGCAAATAAGAAAATTTAAAGAGATATACAATCAAGATCAGTACAAAAAGCACTCACTAGTTACAAAAGGAAAACTCGAGAGATAAGAAAGGGGCCTGACTGTCTGCCGATGATCCACGCTTTCACTGCGCATCCTCATAAGCAATCGGGAGAATTCATGAGCTCCAAGCTCTGAAATCTGAGCATGCAGGTTCAGGGTTATCAGAAGTAACCCAACGAGTGATAAGATCATGCCAAGTGGCGTGCTGAGACAAGCACATGTGTGTCGATAAATTCAAAGCAAAGAGCATGTATTAAAAATCTTGTCGTGAGCACAAACACACATGAGCAAGCAATGAGACACGAATGAAGTAACGTAAATATGATAAAGTCAGTTATATAAGCCCAGTTTATCGATCTGTGAGATTAGTACGTTGAAAGAATAATCCAAACAAAAAAACCCTCATATATATACCTTATACCTCACGTCACCATATCCTAAGTTCATATAACCTGAATTGTTTCCTAAACTAAGAAAACATCATAAAACTGATAAAATCAACAAAACTGAATAAAATTGAATACGAGTAAAACCAATTGTACATGCTCAGTATACGGCTTCATGAGACAAGTACGTCAAAGAAATAATCCAAATAAGAAAACTCTCATCTATATACCTTTTATCTCACTTCACCATAATCCAAGTGTATGCAACCCAAATTGCAAAACAGCACAATGAATTATTTTATTAACATTTTTTTAATATTACTCGTTCGACCCATATATCTAAGTATGTGTATTGGCATACGTTCCATCCCACATACCTCCTTATATGAGTAAGCCGAGGTTGTTATTGAAAATTGATGATGAGACTAATGGGTTATGTTTACAATGGGTCCCGTGCATGCCCGAGACCACGGTTCATGGTGTTCTGTTGCTGATGTACGGAACCGGCCGCAAGACATACAGGAGGAGGGTCTTATTGTATACCCATTCAGGAATATAAAAGGAGGTAGAGAGCCAACGCTTCCCTCGGAACACCTGGAGGCCCTCAGGTAGAGCCGAAAGTTTTAGTTGCACAACATTACTAATACCACTATAAATATATTCACCACTTGAAGTCCATCAATTTTTTCCTTATCTGATGTAGGTTGGCCTTTTTATAGTTTATTATTATGTAATTATCATACTACTGGAATAGCAGGAGCAGGACAGGTTCAGGAGTTACAGGAGTAACAAGAGTATATAAGTACTAAAAATACAGGTTACTGTATATAATACAGGATAGCAGGACAGGTTTCCAAAAATATGATAATCACAAGTCAAGTGGCATTATAACAGGTGGGAGGTGATAAGTAATATCAAACAGATGATAGGTGATATCATAAAAAGTGACGGGTGTCAAATAATAGCAAGTTAGGTGATCAAGCAAGTGATAGCATGTCAAGTAATAAGCACAGTAAATATCACTATCATGTGTCACAATACAGAAAAATTATCGATACAGGAGATCAATACGAATACAAAAAAATAGTACTGATACAGGGAATTGGTACGAATATAGAAAAATAGTGCCGATACAGGGGATCGGTACAAATACAGAAAAATAATATAGTTTGAAAAATATAAGTATAGGTTCAAACTCTACACAACTATCAAGAAAAGAATAATAGTTGAATTATCAAGCAGACAAGTGAAAAATCAAGTAAGAGAACATCCAAGCAGAGTTATGCAAAGCTAGAGTGAAGCTAATACATGGCATTAGACGCCATCATATTCGGCGTGGTTACTGCTCACGGTACGGCTAAATGCAGACGACAGAGTGAGTGTTCATAATACCGCGTGTGGCAAAGCCACACTCACGATGTAACTACACTCAAACAAAGTTAGCGACAAAGTTCTAAGCGCTAGGTCCGCCTAGCAAGTGTAGCTAAAAGATCTGACGGTCTGAAAGCACTCCCTTTTTCGAGGAAGTGGGAGAAAGCCCAAAGGGCTGAAGGGCCAAAAGACCAAGTAAGTACTTGCAGAAGTGTTAGTAGCACACGAGCACACATATAAACATGGTTATAACTAGACTATCCGTAGAATGGTGAAGCCCAAAGGCTGAGCAAGATAAAAATAAAGTCAGCAAGTAGACAAGGAAAAAATCAAGCGGAGCTAAGTAAGACTGGAATGAAGCTAGCGCACAGCGCTAGATGCTATCATGCTCGGAGTGGTTACTGCTCGTGGTGAAGCTACGCATTCGTGTGTTGGCAGGTAAACCACTCCGTGTTACTCGTGATGAAGCCGCGCCCACGACGTAACTACACTGGGATGGAGTCAGCAGTAAACCGCTAAGTGCTAGGCTCACCTACCAGGCAGAGCTGAAAGACCTGACGATCTAAGTGCCCAAAGGGCTGTAAGGAGATCTTAAGGTCTAGGTGCACTCCTGGTAGCTACCACAAAATTCAGAGGGTACAAGAAATAAAACCTATTGGGTAGCCAACCCGATAAGTGCGTAGAAGCCCGAAGATAGAGTAGGTATCTGTAGAGGTGTTAGTATCAAACACATGCATGTAAACACAGTAACAACTAAGTTATTAGTAAAGCAGTGAAACCCAGAGGATGAATGTATAGCCCAAAGGCTGAGTGTAAAGTTCGGAGACTAAATGACCATGAAGGGTTAACCACGCATGATAATAAAACAGAAATAGAACACATCACAGGTAGTGTACATATACATGTATAAAACTACACTACTACATGAAAAAACCTAGGGGGGTGAATAGGTGTTAATACTAATCTAGAAACTAAATGCGCTAAATGCGGAAGCTTGAAACAAATTTTGCAACACACTTAATACAACCAACAAGTGTAGCTGAATTCTCCGTGAAGGGCTCTGGACTAACTCCTCTTGATTCCCCTAGATATGGGTTGAGGTGCTATATGAAGCTCTTGTGGTTAAGTACAAGTGAGGCACACACACAAGCAAGCCAAGCATATAATAGATATGACAAAATAAAAGATGCAAGGCACAAATGCAAGCAATAAGATATAAATGATATGACAATAAGAATGATGCTATGCATAACACAAATAAAAGAGAGAGAGAGTTAAGAGACAATGGATCAAACGCAAACACAATGATGTGTTTCGAGGTTCGAGCCCCTAGCTCTACATCCCCGCCTTCACCACCGTGAAGGATTTTCAATCCACTATCTCCCACCGAGGGAACCTTCACCGAGGAGGATTTGTTACAACAATAGGAGTACCAAACTCCTCTCTCAAACACCACCTCACAACCGAGGGGTAGGCCCGTAGCCAAACAACAACAACCAACACCTCTACCGAAGAGGGTTTACAAACCAAACTCCACCTCTGACTAGAGGGAGCAAACCAACCAACTCAACCTCTACCAAAGAGGGAGCAAACCAATCACCCGATCAACCTCTACCAAAAAGGGATACAACAAAAGCAATGGTGTACAACTTGGAGGCTACAACAACCTCAAACAATCTCTTTTCCACAAAATAAATATCCTAATAGATTAGGATAGAAGATATAGCTCAAGTGTGGAAAACTAGGTGTTTGAAAAACAAAGACTTAAAGAAATAATCTTGGGAAAACTCTTGAAGATAATGGAAATGAAGAACAAACAGAAATCTCCCAAAATACTATTTTCTTTGATTTTTCAAAAAACCTAAAACAAATAAGATTGGAAGTTTAAAGCCCAAAAATACTTTTGAAAACTTGTTTTTAACACTGGGGAAACAGGAATTTTTCTCTTGTAAAAACCTTAGCCAAAATCCCAAAGAAATGAGATTTATATAGGCCAAAATGAAAACTAGCCGTTAGGCTGATCTGGCAGCCTGACAGGCTGGCGGTCGACTGCCTGGTCGACCGCCAACGGTCATAAATATGACCGTTGGGCAATCCGGTCGACCGCCCGGCCGACCGCCCAGATACAGAGAGCAGACATCTCTGCTCCGGTCGACCGCTCAGTCGACCGCTCGGATACAGTGAGCAAGGCTCTCTGATCCAGTCAGCCGACCGGCCGACTGGCCCACTGTGCCAGCAGACGTGCACAGGTCTGTGCACGTCGGTCGACCGCCCGGTCGACCGGCATGGCCTGTCAGCACAGTTCTGGGTCAGAAACTGGGTCAGAAAAAACAGTTAAACATATTTGTAAAAATTCTTTTAAGTCTTGTAAAAATACCCAAAAATAGTTTTACCATTTTGCATTGATATATAAACATGTGATAAAAAGTTTAGCTCAAATATCAAGCATATGAAACTATTTTTGTGTCTTATCATTTTTACCAAAAACCAAAACATGTATTTTATCAAACTTTGATTTTTCAACACATGAATAGGAAAGTCAAAATAAGTTTATCTAAGAAGTTTAAGCATGTATGTATATTGAACACATCTAATATACATAAAAACAAAGTAAACTTGTTTTGATCAATCTATTCATGAAAACCAATATCGGTTAAACTAAGAACCGAAAAATCATAAAACGTGTGTGTTGTGTACTTGAGCATATCAACTATACTAAGCTTTACAAATGAATCTAAAACACACAAACCTAAACTAGGATACCTAAGTCTTCTTGATGATCTTCCATCTTCAAGAGACTCGATCCAAACCGTGATCCACGAGTGCAAAGGTATGATCTTGATGCTCGGGCACGGGAATCACCAAGTGAAGGTTTCCAAACTCCTCTTTTTGAAGCAATCACCAACTAATATCTTGTTACATGATCTGAAACTAAAATCACAAGATTATTAGTAAACATAACTACATGAGTTAATCATCATCAAAACTAGAAAGGAAGGCCTCCGGGCCAACACTACAGGCATTCGCCACACCGATACAAATACACATGTTCACAGTATACATGTACACACTCACACTGATACAAATACACTGGACCAGTACATTTACATGTGTCCACAAATACAAAGACATCAGTCCCAAATACATTATAAATACAAAACGCGCGTTGAAACGAGGTACCCAAATAAGGCGAGATTACTTGCCTAAAAATCATCAGAAAAAACCCGTGAAATTTGGAAGTCCCAAAACACGTGCACATGCGGTACCATATATTTTAAATTATATATATATTAATATTTTTTGAGAGAGAATGAGAGAGGAGAGAGAGGAGAGAGAAAGCAAGAGAGAGAACTTGGAGAGAGGGGGAAACAAGAGAGAGAAACAAAAGGGGGTATTTTTCATTGATTTTCAAAAGGGAAAAACTTACAAAATTGTAAAGAAAAAGTTACAAGTAATGAAAAAAGAAGAAAAAGATTACAAGTATCTATTCTGAAATTCTGGTAAAGTGTGCCAGTAGGAGTCTGATCAGCGCGCGACCACTTTGTCTCGTTGACGATGCGAGCGATCGATCTTTGAATGCTATTGCCTGGGAGTCTCTTCTCACCTGGTACTGGAGATTCCTTGAAAGGGAGGAAGATTTTAGGGTATTAACACCGTGATCTTAGAGAAATAATTCTCTAGAGTTTCTGGGAAACATGAAAAAGTTGACCTTGCTAGCTCTCTTGGTGCCTTCAGCTCTGATGCTTCATGCCCGGTGCCTGAGTTCATTCTCAGATAAGCTATTTATAAGCTTTGGAGGGGTGTAACCGCCCCTAGAATTCAGCTATGACTGATAACAGTCAGCTAGCCTTGCCCAAAGGCAGTTTTGAGTTTCGTGCGATGCTATAACGCTTGCGCTAGGCTAAATGTGAGCTGCATGCGAGACTAGACAAACTCGCGTGAGCCTAAAAATGGCCTATTGACCTGGCCGTTTCCACTAAACATGGGCAAAGTGGGCAGGTGTAATCGCCCACTTATAATGGTATTAACCCCACTAACGTAGTGGGGTTAGCCCACTAAATACTAGGTCAAAGGTTTGACCTGGCCAACCCTCGCATAGAGGTGTAGCCTCGTGTGAGGCTGGATTTAGCTCCGCACGCGGGGTTAGATTTAGCTCTGCACGCGGGGCTGGAAGCTCTTAATCAGAGCTAAAGCCTCAGCGAAAGCTAAAAATTAGCCCTCTGTGCGGCTATGAAGAGCTTCAGGCGAAGCTGGTACTTACCTTTCTTCTGAGCTTTGAAAGGCTTCAAGGCGTAGCTGGATAATTAGCCTCTGGAGTGAGGCTAACACCTTGGGTTTGCACGAGGCTTAGTATTTAGCTGACTTAACTTCAAAAAGCAGTATTTGGTCTGTTGTTTGCTTCACTAGATCAGCAGGGCCTTAGTTTCTGCTTTGTTCCTTTGGCTGTGTTGAGTTGGTCATCAGCTTATCCGTGACTTGTCTTTTGTAGATGTTGACAAGTTGGACATCATTCTGGCCAGTTAAAAAGTTGCATGGGAGTTTGTCTTTTTTACTGTGTCAACAAAACCCCCTTCAAAGTTTTCGTAAATTTGTAATAGGTTGGTTCAGATTTTCAAATACTTTGAATTGCTTCGATTCATAATGATAGATAGGTGGGTGTGAGCTTTGCTTTGATGGTTAAACTCAGCTTCGCTTTTAGGGCTGAATTCTAACTTGTCTATGAGCTGAAATAGGCTTGCCTCTGAGTAGCCACGCATCTGACAAGAGGCTCGCCTTAGGGCTAGAATAGACTCGCCTCTAAGCTGCAATAGGTTCGCCTTTTGGTAGCCTCACATCTGACAAGAGGCTCGCCTTAGGGCTGGAATAGACTCGCCTCTAAGCTGCAATAGGTTCGCCTTTGGGTAGCCTCGCATCTGACAAGAGGCTCACTTTAAAGCTGGAATATGCTCGCTTCTGAGTTGCAATAGATTCACCTCTGGGTAGCCTCACATCTGACAAGAGGCTCACTTTAAGGCTGGAATAAGCTCACCTCTGGGAGGAGCCTCGCCTCTGAGCCTCGTCTTCGGGCTTCTTTTAGCCACCTCACTTCAAAGCGAAGTTGGCTTGTCAGCGCTAGCCTCGCATGCGCTATGATGGAATAGCGTTCCATTTTCCAAGGCTAATCACTCGAGTGCTTTAGCCTTGCCGCGCTGTGATTTGAAGTGCCACAGCTGTTCAGTAGGTTCTATAAATAGGCCCACATTCTATATTTTCAGAGAATATTCTTCTTCATTCCAGCGTGTTTGCAACAGGATTTTGCTTCCCTCTTGTTTGCTTTCAAACCCTCCCAAGATCACCATCTTCTTCTCGATCATTCCGATGGCGTCTCCTCATCGCTCGGGCAATGAGGCTGAGACCCCTGAGGAAACTTTCATTCCAGTCGTTACTCGACCTATCGCCGGTGAGCACTGCTGCTTCCGCGATCTCACCAGTTTTGGGGATCTTTGGGGAGTTATCTCCCTCAATTTTAGCTTTAACAGCTAAATTTAGGGATTGGAGTCCCTGGATCCTTTATTCTTCGGCGGATTTTAGGGGAAACATTTTAGCTTCTTGAAGAAGCTCGTACTTGCCTATTTTAGATAGGGCAATACCTTTAGGAGAGGCTTATCTCGCCGCAGGTGAGGTTAAGCCTTGTCCTTTTTAAGGCAAGTCTAGCCTTGCCATTTAGGCGAGGTTAGGATATGGCCTTTTCAAGACTAATCTAGCCTTGCCATATAGGCGAGGCTAAGACTTGGCCTTTTTAAGGCTAGTCCAGCCATGCCGTTTAGGCAAGCTTAAGACTTAGCCTTTTTTAGGCCAGTCTAGCTATGCCATATAAGCGAGGCTAGGACTTGGCCTTTTTAAGGCTAGTCCAGCCTTGTCGTTTAGGCGAAGATAGGACTTGGCCTTTTTGAGACTAATCTAGCCTTGCCGTTTAGGCGAGGTTATGACTTAGCCTTTTCTAGGCCAGTCTAGCCTTGCCATTTAGTCGTGGCTAAGACCTAGCCTTTCTCCCTATCTTAATACAGCCAAGATTCAATTTATTAACAAATTCTCCCTTTTGTCTCTTTGCAGTTCATTATGGTCAAGCCTATCGAACAGCTTATTTGGGACGGTCAGAGGAATGGATGGAAATGTGCGTTTCCAGTTCCAGGGTCAGGCTTCTCTTTCAGTGAAAGAAGCTCACCGGAAAGGGATGTGTTAATCCTTAAGGCTGACGAGCGCATTACACACAGTATATTGATCATTGCTCCAATCAAAGACCAAAATCGGGTAGCGTACTAAAATCCAGAGTTCATGTTTGGGGATGCAGCACCCGACACTGATCAACAGCTATTAGCCGGGGAGGGCTAATGGATTTTCAACATGGAAGGCGAGAAGCACTACCTTCCATCAAGCAGGCGACACTTTCCACTCTCGTACTTCCAATCGGTCACTGTGCCACGGAAGATGAAATGGGCGGTGACTCGATCTACCAACTCCATCCACATTGGGGTTTTGACGCTGAGTGGTTATAACCTGATCGAGAAAAACTGTGCACAAAAAGTGTATGTTTTGAATTCACGAGTTAAAAGTATGTGCTTTGGATTCCTCGATACTTTCGTTATAGCATAGAGGCTAAACAGGTTGAATCCACAATGATGGAAAGCGATAGAAGCTTTATCGGTCGATTCACGTGTGTGTTAAGTGTTCTTCAATATTTTAAAGAATCAAAAGAAAAGAAAACAATGAATGAGAAAAATACAGTGAAAACAAAGAAGTTGGAAAGATAGAAGAATTGTTGTAAATTTCATGTTTTTGAAACAAGGTAAAAAGAAAGATAAAAAGAATTACAAGAAAACTCATAATTACTAACTATTAATGGCTCCACTAACACACTAACCTCTAAGTGATAGTTATCTCACATGTATCATTGGCCATCACTAGCCCGTAATTTCAAGAGCTTTACAAAGCATGACCGATAAGATCACTTTCACATCCAAACTCAACAAACAAAATCAAGCTACAGTTAAACCATCAAAACTAACTAGAGAAGCATGGAATAAAGTAATGGTAACTTGTTAGAGAGTTAGATGTTAGAGTGTTAGAATCTATCATCATAAGCCATCAATGGTTCTTGCAAGAGTAAGACCAAGTAGAGGCTATTAGATTCATGTGAGTTATCAAGTAAGAAGTTAAAAAGTTAGTGGTTAGTAGTTAGTTGCCATGAGAGAAAATTAGCTAAACATGTAAAGAGTTAGAAAAATATCAATAGAGAAAAGGAGAGAACCATTCATAGAATGTCACCTTCCATTGTAAGAACCCTAACCTTCATCCTATGCATCACTCTCTTCCCTATTACATGATCCACAAAAATAAAAAATACAAAAGAAGAAGAACAACTAAAACTACCCTAAAGAGAAGAAAACCATACTACAAAACTCTTCTCTCTGAAAATTTGCTCAACACTTGGTATTTATAGGCAAAAGTGGGCACCAGGGAATCTGTACGGAGTTGTGCATTGAAGATCGATGTACGACTCCATAGCATTGCCGCGGCCATGCTGCGGTTGTTCTAGCAGCGCCAGGGCATAGGTCAAGTGCCAGAAGAATGGGCTATGTATAGCCTACTGGTTTGTTGTTTTCTACTCCCAGGATTAGCAGATTGGGCTTCAAACCTCTTGGGCTTCTTTTAGGATCTAAAATTCTCAAATAAATTAGAGTTTTGGGTTTCTTCCCACCTCATGCCATGGACCTAGAAACACACAAGAAAGCGATTATTTAGCAGAATTTTATAAAGAATAAGTATGAAAATGTAGTATAAAATATGCAAATATAGAGACCAATCACACCCCTCACTTATCTTTTACTAGTCCCGAGCAAAATAAAAAAAATAATAAAATTATTATACCACTATCGCAGGTGACGCGATTGCGTTGAGCATGTGCAATAAATCGTTAAACTTCTAGATTTTTTCTATAGAAGGAATTTTGTCTCATGTGAATTTTCAGCAGATTACACCCACAAAATCTATAAAGAAAGAAATCAAATGTTAGTATTTTGAAAACACATTTTGAAATAGAGAAAAGTGTTGAAATATTTCTGCGAAAATTTAAGTAATCTAAGGTCATAAGTTAACCAGAAATTATTCTTCCTTAAACTAAGTTTAAATGCAAAATCTTGTTATAAATTAAATGTAAGAATTTAAAATTGAATCGATTCTTTGATCTTTCATAGAAACTCTTTAGAAAATATACACTTTGTGAACTGTGAAGATTTTTAGGATATTGACTCTAACTTTCATGCCATTTATTTATATTAATTTTTTTCTTTTTTCTTCCCTTAGTTTTCGTAGGCTTTCTAGCTTATCCGGGTAGTAAGCCTTTAGCCGGTTACTCCTAAACCAAATGGTTTTAGGGAACCAGATGATAAAATATCCCTCGGGCTTAAGGACTCGAGTAAATAATGCCACAAAACTAAATGGGATTATTTTATTTTTATCCACCATTTAGGCGTGAATAATCATGCTTCCTGAGGCATAATTACCTAGCTTCATTAAGTGATTTTTATTATTATCATTTATATATTTTTTTAATGGCATTTTCAGTCTTTGTTTCAATCCTAAAAAATTGCGTAAGTGTGAAGTGCATATATCTAAGGCAAAAATTCAACATCAAATTATCTTTTCAATCTTACTTTTTTATCTTAAAATTTAAACAAGATCTATTATTTTGACTTGTTTTAAGAATTTATAATTTTAGGTCTTCTTAATTCCTACGATCCTCTTAACTTTCTTAAAAATAAATCAAAACTATTTCTCTTATTTAAAAAAGTTTTGTGAAAAGAAAAGAGTTTCTATACAAAAGAAAAAATCTAAAATTTTTTAAAAAAGAAGTGTAAAAGAAAGGAAGTTTAGAACAACCTACGTTAGTAAACCCTCCCCACACTTATCTCATACATTGTCCTCAATGTATCGTGAATGTGTATATGCATGAAACAAATGAAAAGGGTAGAAAAATTACCTCAGGGTGGTGTTTCCGGTGGTTTTCTGATTGGTCCATGAAATGCGGCCCAATCCAAATTGCGTGGAGTTCGCAGGAACCCACGAGTGACCTCTCTAATAAAACCCACTATTATGATAAATACATGGATAACTTTTATTTGGAATTTTATCACATCTAATTTCCAAAATTTTAAAATAATTTCAGAGTTTTTTGTATCAACACCTTTGTCCTAGAATGGAGTGTGAAATGATGGAATGACTGATTTGGGCACAGAAAGTATAGGAACTAATATCGACTCAGGAAATTGACTGAAATCAAGTAAAAGTTATGGAGTCGAGATTGGTTCATGAAGTGAGTCCAAATCAAGAAATTGATGTTCACACAATTTCCCCATAAATGAAATGTGATCATAAGATATTGGTGATTCCGTTTCACGGTGTACTGGTACAGGATTCAATGTTAATTTCAGAATATGAAAAAAATCTGATAAAGATACCAGAGTTATTATTGAATCAAAAGTGAAATGGAATCACCAACTTGTGGATTAGGATCACATTCACGCTCAAGTTCTATTTCAAGAAATGGATAATTTACCAAAATATCAAGAATTTGATTTTAATCAAGTTCAGGTTGGCATAATTAAATTGAAGCTAAATTTTTGAAATGACATGATTCTTGAGTCATATGAAAATTTAGTTGACATTGAAAGTCAACCATATTTTGAATTAGTCGCTCAGAGTCTTGCAAGAATTCCACAGTTTTTTCCAACAATGTTTGTTCTTTTAGTGGTTTTGGAAAAGAATTGTATGAATTTTGGAAATTCTGTGGATAGGATGAGGCCACCATGTTTTTGAATTATTTTTGGGCCTCTATCATTTCTTCCAAACTTCTTTGCAACTCTGATTTTTTTTGCAATTGGTGCTTCTGAAAAAGGAGTATGTGAAGAAAAGTGTGAGAAAGAAGATGGTGGACAAGGTGATTGATAATCTAACTTTGGGCTACTGAATTCCCACTGACTCTGTGAAGAGAAGAAATTATTTTGAAATTTTGGATCATAGAATTTTAGATATGGGTCATATTGAGTCAGACAAACCCAATCCGGCCTATATGGTTGGTTCATGTTGTACATAACCGGGTGTATGCGCCGGAAAGAAGAAGAGACAGTGATGGGTGTAAAGATTTCCTTGAATCAAATGAAACTATTACAACCAGACTTTTCCTTCCAGTTACAAGGGAGGGAGGATGTTGAGTCTTGAATCCCCCCTTTGTTTAAGGCTGGGTTCTTCGTGTGGCGGTGGAGAGTGAGTCTTGTTCTCCGTTGACCGGATGACCGTCGGGACCGTCGGGGGATCTTCTCTCTGGGTGGTAGAAAGAGTAACACAGCTCTGTCTACCAAAACTCTCAAAGAGAAGGTAGGCAAAGAGCACCTCGTACGCAGCAAGCTTGACGAAGAGTCTTCTTTCTCTCTTTGTTGATGATCTCCTCTTTGTTTTTACCGCCCCCCTCTCTTCTCTTCTCTGATTGCCGATTGCCGATTGCCTCGACCTCATAGCAATCGAGGCTATTTATAGAGGTCCTAGGGGGTAAACGTGCCCCTGAAAACGCTCCACAATGAGGGGCCACTTCCCGCTACTTGTGCGGTGACTGGCCCCGTAATCCGGGTGGTTACAACTGAGGCGCGGGTTTAGACCCACGCGCCTTGTTGCTGAGACGCGGGTGTCGAGCCAACGCGCCTTGATGCTGAGACGCGGGTGTCGAGCCAACGCGCCTTGATGCTGAGACGCGGGTGTCGAGCCAACGCGCCTTGAACTTGAGACTCTGCTTTTATTGGCTTGTCTTTTAGTGACTTTTAGACAGCCTACAGAACCCCCTCCAAAGTTTTCGATATTCCGCAGTTAACTGGAACGGATTTCGAAATACTTTGGACTCTAGCTAAATTCACCTTCATGACTGGACTGTTGATGCTCCGGGTTCGATCTTATCTGGAGTTGGTCTTCATGAGTGTACTGTTGAACTCTTTGAAGCCACCAGAGTTGATCGTGTCAAGTGTCTAGATACACAGTCTAAACCTCCCCGATTGCTTTTTAAGTCTGTCGTGGGTATGCTTTAAGCCAAGAGTGGTTGGTCTTCTGCTTGTGCCAGTGTACTGTTGAACTGATTTGCAGAAGCAGGAGGCTGAACGCAGGTTCCTTTTGAAAAGCAGAGATGGTACTGCTTTAAAGACGCGACTTCCATAGGGTGCGTCTTTTGGCAATGGAAACGCGACTGATCTTCCATAAGGTAGACGCGATGTTAGGCCCGCTTGGACGGACGCGGACTTAGGAAAGACGCACCTCTAATAAAGACGCGATTTTCTGAGTGCAACGCGACTTTCTGGGTGCATTTATGGTGGTGCTGACGGGGCACGACCATCGAAGAGGCGTGTCCGTTGGGTGCGAATCTGTGCCATGTCATGATTGCGCTGCCAGTTGGCCTGGGGGAACCGGCGGGACTTCACCTTTTGGCGCGCGGGTCATGATTGCGCTGCCAATTGGCCTGGGGAACCGGTGGGATTTTCACCTTTTGGCGCGCGGGCTTCCCGGTTCATTAAATGATTCGCTCCACATGTCGAATGATGACTCGCTGCAGGGCTACGGTGCGCGATCTTCGCTGCAGAGAAATTGATTTGCTCCACGCGTCGGTTTTTCATTGGACTTGGGCGTTAATGCCCTTTAATGCAAAACCGGCGCTGACGGTTTGAGATCAGCGCCTGCGATGCTTCCCGAAGCGACGTTCCACGCGTCAGCCTCCCATTGGGCTTTGACGGTCGTGCGGTCATTAAGGCCGGCGATTTTAATTAATGAACCATTAATGACCGTTATCAGGAGTTGCCTATAAATAGGACTCACCCCCTCTCTTTAACAGCGGCTGCTTAGACCGTGCTCTGTTTGAGAACGAGTACTCTGAGGGACTCTGCCTTCTCCCTTCAAGGACCCTATCAGGGGTTTGCCTCCATGGATGAAGGTGCCTCTGTGAATGAAGATGACCCAGAGCTTTCATGCTTCTGTTTGGTCTCTTCAATGGATTACCACTGTCAAGTGATTTCAATGGCAGGAAGCGTCTCTTTGAGCACTTTTTACGTCCGCGTCTCAACGCAGATAGTTCAACTCTTAACAGAGGCTTCTGCGGGTATGCCATGCCCACTTACCATGACATTTTAGATCCAACCAAGTTTGAATTTCAGTATACCCCTTAAAGAGATATCATCTGGACCTTCTTGTGAAGTCGTGGTTGGTGCATTCCTTTTGGAATTTGCGCCGCCGACTTAAACTTCCTTGGACGCGAGTACAGAAGTCTTTGGCACTTGGCCGCGGCTTTACTCATGAAGCTCGCGTTTTAAGGCCACTGACTTGGATGAATTCCAACTCGGGTTGAAGGCTTCAGACCCGGATTTTGCAACTCCTGTTCCTCCAACAGAGAGAAGGCAATTTTTGGCGTCTGACTCTCCGCGCACCTTGTATCTTAGACGCGGATGTGGAGTTAAGTCGCGTTTGCATTCTGTGTGTATCACAGTCTCGCTCGCGTCTGTTTTTATTGTCGCAGGACTCTGGCTTGCTGCGCGGATCATTCCCGCGTCTGCGGCCTTTGAAAATAGCCGCGTTTGTGACTTAGTTTTCTTCTGTTGAAGTGTACTAAGCTCTGAATTGTCTGATTCCCTGTTTGCTTTTTTGCAGGTAGGCTTGGTCATTCTTCTTCATGTTCGCTAAGTCCGTGGGAGAATATATCGGACGGCGAACTTGTTCGATGTTCGTCCACAAGGGAATATATTATGGTCCTCGTCGTCCACAAGGGAATATATTATGTCCCTGATGAGGACTCGACTCTCGCCAAGGTCTCTTCAGATCCACTGCACCAATCATGCCTGCTGGCAAGAGATGGTCAGGGTAAGTATGGCGGCGAGGAGGTTACGGTGGACACGGCGGCAGATAGGATCCTCTTCCTCTCCCATTCTAGAAGTGACATCGAGGACTTTCCATGTCTGCTGGATGGCCTGCTGGGGAAAGAGATGCTCATGAACGAAGGGTTGCAGGACTTTCTGCTGCCACCGGACCTCAAGAACACCATTGCTCTTAGCTTAGTCAGCTAGGGCTCTTTCGATGTTTACATCATGCACCATCCTGTACTTGGAATCAGATGCGGCTTCAAGGAGTGAGTGCAACCTCTGAGAGAGAGAGAGGGACTTCTTTATACTCCTTAATTGTAACACTCCATCTTATTGTAAGAGAGCGTTTTGACTGTAACACTTAATCTTATTGTATAAGAGAGCGTTTTAACTGTAGCACTCAATCTTATTATATAAGAGAGCGTTTTTTTTTGTATCACTTTCATATGCCTGGAAATAAATAAAAGTGACACTTCTCTTTTTGCCTCTTTCATTGTCCTGAACTTTTTGTCTTCAGTTAGACGCATAGAAGCAAAGAGTCTTTGACTTTGTCAAAATTATGATGGTAATTTTAATAAGTCAAACTTTGTGGAGAAAGATCCTATTTCAGGAACTCTCACGATACTGTCAGAGGTGTAATATTAACTTGACAGAGATGAAATTTTTGATGGACCTGCCACTTTATAAGAGAAAGTGACAAGTAGAATTGGTACCCCCAGGGAGGGTGAACTTTTATCAAGTGTTTGGGATTAACTTGATTGAGCTCAACTGGGGATTTGATGGAAACACTGTTGATGGTGTAGTATTAACCTAACAATGTTTTTTAGGTAGACTTGTTATTCTGTTGAAGAGAATAACAAGTGGGACTAGACTCGTGGGGAATCTAGGAAAGTTTGTTACTGTCAGAGGTGTGATATTAACTTAACGGGTTGAAAGTGGTCTTGTCAGAAGTGTAATGTTAACTTGACAAGGATGTGAGTCAGAGGTGTGATATTAACTTAACTCAGAAGTGTCACTGTCATAGGTGTAATGTTTAACTTGACAGTGAGGGTAATGCTAGAGGTGTAATGTTGAACTTAGCATTGGTCATCTCGGCTTGCATAAGGAAGTCCGAGGGAAAGTCATGGCCATAGGTGTATTGTTGAACTTAGCAATGACTTGGATGCTAGAGGTGTGGTGTTAACTTAGCATCATCCATTTCAGCTTCGGTGTGAAAGTCTAAAGAAAAGTGACTGTCAGAGGTGTAATATTAAACCTGGCAGAAACTTGATTACTGTTTAGAGGTGTGGTGTTAAACTTTAACAGTAATTTGTCAGAGGTGTGATATTAACTTGACAAAGATTGACTCATGATAAGAGTAATTTGAGGGCCTGTCATTCTATTGGTAAGAATTGATAAGTGAAAATTTGAAGTGCCAGAGGTATAGTGTTAACTTGGTAAAATTGAAAGTTTGATACTCCGTGTAGAGTTAACAAGCAAAATTTATACTCGACAAGGAATATTGAAAAGTTTCCATTACCAGAGGTATAGTGTTAACTTAGTAATGGTTGTATTTTGTAGACCTACCATTCTGTGGATGAGAATTGGTAAGGGATTTTGGAGGAAGGAATGGAGCCAAGTCCACTTAGGATTTTTAGCAAACCCTCAGCTGTCAACGGATTTGAGGTGCCTTTACCAACTACCGTTTGAGTTGGGCTAGCCATGCTATTCCCCTCAGCATGATGAGTTGTCGAAGACTTATGTTGGGCTTAGAAGCCAACATTTTCTTCTATTCTTAGCCGTCGGGGGCGTCGGATGTTATAATGAAGAAATTCTTCTTACTTTGATCAGAGGTGTACTTTTAACTTGATCAGCGGGAGAATACCATCTAAGGATAGTATTTCTTCAGGAACCTGCCATTGATCGACATCATGAGTGTATCGCCATTTGAGGTTATGAGGCGATATGACCCATTTGAGTAGACTGACTCTACTACAAATGGTCCTTCCCATTTGGGTTGGAATTTTCCTTTTGTCTTGTGCGTCATTACCATGGGTCTTCTGACGGCTAAGACAAGATCGCCTTTCTTGAAAGTTCGCACTTTAACTTTCTTGTTGAAGGCTCTGGTAATACGAGCTTGGTAGAGCTCGATTTGTTATTGGGCTTGCAGACGTTTATCATCTAAGGCCTCCAGTTCCTGGAGTCGCTGTCGATGCTTCTCCTCTGTTGTCATCTCCGCTGTCAAGGCGACGCGTAGAGATGGAATTTGAATCTCTAGTGGGAGCACGGCTTCACACCCATAGACCAAAGAAAATGGCGTAGCTTTAGTTGGGGTTCGCACAGTTGTGCGGTAAGCCCATAAGCATTCACCCAACTTGTCGTCCCAGTCTCGTTGACTTTTCGAGACGAACTTTTTGAGAAGCTTGCCAATAGTCTTGTTGAAAGCTTCTGCGAGGCCATTAGCAGCAGGATAGTATGCCGTTGAGGACACACTCTGGATTCTGAACTTAGCGCAGAATCTCTGGAAAGCCTGGCTGATGAACTGAGGTCCATTGTCATGGACAATTCGTCGAGGTACACCGAAACGGTAAATAACGTGGTGTTTCACGAACTTGATCACGTTCGACGACTTGACTTCCTTCAAGGGAATGGCCTCAGCCCACTTAGAGAAGTAATCGGTTATTGCCAAAATGAACCGATGTCCTTTTGATGATGGTGGGCTGATAGGACCAACCACGTCCATGCCCCACATTTCAAATGGCCAGGTAGAGGCCGTAGAGTGGAGGTACCCTGGTGCTTGATGGATGAAATCGCCATGCACTTGGCAGGCGTGACATCTCTTGGCATAAGTGACGGCATCAGCAATCATCTTGGGCCAGTAGTAACCCAATCTTTGGAGTCGATGTGCCAGTTTTGGGCCAGGTTGATGGGCTCCACACATGCCGTCGTGGGCTTCTTTCAATACCTCTTGAGCCTCCTTTGGTGAGAGGCACAGGAGCAAGATCCCGTCATGCGATCGACGATACAATGTTCGCATAATCGCATTATAATAGAATTTGGGGGCTTTCCTTCTAATGGTAGCCGCCTCTCTGGTGTCTTCAGGCAGAATGCCGTATAAGACGAAATCAATGTAGGGGAATCGCCAGTCTCTAAGCTCTGGACCGGTTGATGCTTCAAGTGCTTCTTCGCGGTGACGACCTCCCGTTGACTCCTGATAGTCCTCGAGAGCATTTCTCGGGCAATACAGGTCGTGGTTGTAGACGAATATCTTCTCCTTTGCTCCAGCTGGAAGAGCTAAGGAGGCAGCCAGGGATGCGAGTGCATCTGCGTGCGCATTTTGCCTGCGCGGTACATGGTCGATGTAGAAGCTTGTAAACCCCTCGGCCATGCAGATAGTCGCGTTGTAATAGGGTACTAAGTCTTCATGTCTGACTTCGTACTCCCCGCGAACTTGGCTGACGATGAGCTTGGAGTCGCCATATGCCTCGAGATTTTTAACGCCAATCTCATCGGCGAATTGCATCCCAATCAAAAGAGCGTTGTACTCCGCCACATTGTTGGAACAAGGCTCAGTTAATGAGACAACTCGGGGAATCACATAATTTTGTGGGGATACGAGTACTACTCCTACCCCTGCTACTACGTGTCCCTTCGGGCTTGTTCTTGATGCACCGTCGAAGAAAAGTTGCCATACTTGACTTTCGAACGATGTTTGAGTCAGGCAGACTTCAGCAACTTCATCTGGGAGATCCTCGTAGACTTTGGCTGCCCTCGGATCTGGGTGCTCAGCTAGGAAATCCGCGACTGCTTGTCCCTTAATGGCCTTTTGTGGTAAAAAGCGCATCTCATATTGGGAGAGCAATATGGCCCATTTTGCCAGTCAGCCATTTAGCGATGAAGGTTTAGTCATAAGTAACCTCAGGGGGTTGACTTTTGATATGACGTTTATAGTTTGGCCTACCAGATAGTGTCGCATTTTCTGGATAGCGAACACCAGTGCCAAACATTCCTTCTCGATCGGGTTATACCGATGTTCGGTTCTGATCATTGTTCTACTCAGATAGTAGATTGCTTGCTCACGTCCTTGATCGTCATTCTGAGCTAGTAGAGCTCCCAAAGAATGATCCATCGCTCGGACGTATACCAGGAAAGGATTTCCGGATACCGGAGCTGCAAGGACTGGTGGTTGGGTGAGGTATTATTTAATTTCCTCGAACGCTTGTTGGCAAGCGTCGTCCCAAATGAACGAAACACCCTTCTTCATTAGCTTAGTGAAGGGTTGGCATCTTCCGGAGAGGTTTGAGATGAACCTACGGATGTACGCCAATCGTCCTTGCAATCCCCTGAGTTCCTTAAGATTTCTCGGAGGTTGCATCTCCTGGATAGCGCGAACCTTTTCCGGGTCCAAGTGGATTCCGGTGGATGTTACAGCAAATCCTAAGAATTTGCCACTGGCCACCCCCAGGAAGGACTTTGTGGGATTCATCTTCAATTGATGAGCCCGCATGATGTCGAAGACCACCTTCAGGTCTGCTATGTGATCACCTTTAGTGCGGCTTTTTACTGTGATGTCATCAACATAACATTCCACCGTTTTGCGTATTTGCTGATGGAAAATGGCGTTCATGGCCCTTTGGTATGTTGCCCCTGCATTTTTCAGTCCAAAGGGCATGACGGTATAGCAATAAACCCCCAATGGTGTCCTGAAGGAGGTGTGCTTTTCATCGTCAGGATACATTTTGATTTGATTGTATCCTGAGAATCCATCCATGAAGGACATTCGTTCGAATCCACAAGTATTGTCAATCATGACATCTGTGATTGGCAATGGAAATTCGTCTTTGGGACAAGCCTCGTTTAGATCACGGAAGTCGATGCAGATCCGGATCTTCCCGTTCTTCTTGGCAACTGGGACAATGTTGGCTACCCAGTCGGGATGTTGTTCTTCCCTGATGAAGCCAGAATCAATAAGTTTTCTGACTTCTGATTGAATTGCCTCCATTATTTCTGGACGGAACCGTCGCTGCTGCTGTTTGACAGGCTTTACGTCCGGATTGATGTTGAGGCGGTGCATGGCCACTTGAGGATCAAGTCCTGGCATGTCCTCATAATTCCAGGCGAAGACGTCTATATACTCTTGTACAAGAGATATTAGATCTTTCTTCTCCGAAGGTGACAGGCCATCACTTATGAAGATGGGCTTAGGGTTAGCCTCATCTCCTAGATTGATCTGAACAACCTTGTCTTCTGTGGGTGGCTCGCGCTGTTCAAAGCGGGTATCCCAAAGAGCATTTAAATGTTTGACCCAAGGATCTGTATCAGATTGGATCATTTCTTCATTTCCATCTTCCAGGTGGCTTGTCGAAACCATGTTCACTGAAAGTTCCTTGAAGATGTTGCCGACACTGACATCTGACTCCCAAGATGATGTGTCTGAAGAGTAATCGTTGCTCGACGATTCTTGAGAATCGGAGGCTGATGGGACCGGAGTTGATACATAGCCCAACCCCCGGCGTGTTCGATGATAATAATCGGGGGCCTTCCCTTTTGGCACAAAGGATTGAAGCAACGTCCTCCTTCCTTTGCCGAAGTTCAACCCGGGTTTGTTGGTCATGTCGTACCCCATGCATCTCATTATTTTGAGCGCTTTTGGTTCGTAATGATCGAACTGAGGGGATTCTTCCTCGCCTTTCGATTCTTCGCGGGGCGTTGATTCAGACGAGATTCGCCCAAAAAGAATTGGTTTTTGGCCTTTCCATCTTGCTGGAACCATAAATATAGATTCTTGCGCATTACCATTGTCTTGGTATGTCTCGAAGGACAATTTCACTGGTACATGCAATGATGTTAAGTCACCCATTGCCGACCAGAGATCGTCATCTATATCAGTGCTAGTATCTGACGGTATTGAATCAGAAGCACACACAGAAAAATACGCAAAATCAAAATCTTCATTAATATACCAACCGCCTACATCATCGGTGGTATTATCGACGTCGGGCTTATTAGTGCCCGTTACAAGTGGTTCTAACTCCCACAGGCACTCTTCTTTCTCAGGCTCAGTGTCAGCCTCATTACCAGAGTCTGGCTCCTCTGGTTGTGGGGCTTCATCCGTCTCCACCGGATCTTGATACAGCAAAGAGTCGGTGAAATAATTCTCGACCCCTTTGAACGGATGCCTTTCGGCGATCAACGTCTGCACATTTCCACTCCCGTCAATGTACTTCATGACTTGGTGGAGAGTGGAGGGAACGATGGAGTTGCGGTGAATCCACTGTCGTCCCAGCAATAGATTGTAGGAAGTGTCGGCGTCGATGATGTAGCATGTCACTTCCGACTTGAGGCTTCCAATCTGACACCTGAGCTTGATCTTTCCCATCGGACGGGTCTGGTTGGCATTGAACCCATAGATAGTCATCTGGGTGGGGCTCAAACGATGGGTAGGAATGCCGAGATGTTGTATGACCCGGCGAGGCATGATGCTCAACGCGGACCCTGGATCTGTTGGCCCAAAGGCCTATCACCCTAGTTTTGATGATGATCAACTCATGAAGTTATGATTACTAATGATCTTGTGTTTAATTAGTGACAGATTCTTTATCAAGATCTTAGTAGGTGTGGAGCTTCAACAAAGGATTTAAAGACAAGTTGGAAGCTAGCACCGGTTGATTCACGAGCCTATGCATCAAGATCACATCTAGAGATGAGCTCGGTGGATTGCATGTGGACCAAGTCAAGAAGATGAGAAGACTTCAAGTGAAGACTTCAAGAAGATGAAGACTTGAGTCTAGGTTTGTTTTTATAAGATTTATTTTAGATAAAATGTAAAGGATAGAATAGTTGGTGGATTGCTCAAGTCATATCACACACACACTCTTGAGATTTAATTGTCTTTTCATAAAAGAATTTTTAGTTAGAAAAGACTCTTTCTTTTTGGTAAAAAGATTTTTCATTGGACAAAATACATGTTTTGGTTTTTGATGTTACCTATATACATATCTTTCAAAACCAAGTTTAGAGCCTTATGTCAAAAACTAGATATTCATCTTATTTGTGTAGTGGATCATATCCATACACACTATGCTTTAAAAGTATATCTTGTTTTTGTATTTGATGAGATTTTCCTTATGACAAAATATCTACTTTGGGTTTTGGTAATTTCTTATATACATATCTTTTAACCAAAACAAGTTTAGTGCTGTATGTCAAAAACTAGATATTTTATTTTGATTGTGTGGTGGATCATATCCATACACACTTTGCTTTATAAGTTCAAAATATCTTGTTTTTGTATTTTGTGAAGTTATGGAAAAACAAGTTTTAGAAAAACATATTTCTAGAAAAACAGTTTTTATTTTGATTGAAACTATTTTTCTGGATTTACTGTGAATTTCTGGGATTTTATTAAGCCAAAAGACCAATCCTTAATCCCTATTTTCTGGTTCTGCCAGTTCTGATTTTTCAGAACTGACAGAGGCCGGTCGATCGGGTCGGTCGACCGGACGTGCACGACGTGCACGCCAGTGTGCACTGGAGAACGGTCGACCGGGCCGGTCGACCGCTTAAGAGAGCTTTGCTCTCGGGAATTATCGGTCGACCGGGCCGGTCGACCGACAGAGAGTTTACTCTCTTCTCCAGTTGCTCGGTCGACCGGGCCGGTCGACCGGAGGCTGCAACGGTCGGATTTTTGACCGTTGCCGGTCGACCGGACCGGTCGACCGGTAGCTCTGACAGAGCCCAACGGTCAGATTTTTCTGGCCTCTATAAAAGGGGGTTTTGTCATTGTTTTGAGCCAAGATTTTAGGAGAGCTTTTGTCCAGTTTTTCTGATACTTTTAGAAGAGTTTCTCCACAATATTTGAGAGCAAATATTTCCTATCTTAAGGAAAGTTTTATCAAGAGAGTGTTAAAGTGATTTCTTGAGTTTTCCATCAAAGCTTTCTTTCCTTGTTTTTCTCACACTACACTTGAGCTTCCATTGTATATCTATCCTATAGGGAGAGTGTTGTAGTGAGTTTGTAATTGGCGATCAAGTGTTAGATCACCAAAGAGATTTCCTTTGTATTTGAGGAGACGGGCAAGTGTGCTCGTTGGTGGTTAGAGTTCGGTTGTGAACTCTTGGTGGTTTGAGGTGCGGCCTCGGCGAGTCGGTGGACTTGCGTGTGTAAGGGACTAGAGAGTCCGAGGGCTTGTAGGTGTTGCGGCACCGAGGAGAGATCCGGTGGGATCTTGCATAGTGGAAATCCTTCGTGTGTCGAAGGCGGGGATGTAGAGCAAGTGTGCTCGAACCTCGAAACAAACCCTTTGTGTTTGCGATTGCTCACTCTTGCTCTCTTTCTCTTTTTGTCTCTATTTTATATCTTGCATTCAATTTATTGTGTTCATCTTATATATGCATGATATATTCCCTTGTGCTCATAATTGATATACATACTTGCTTGGGATTGTTGTTAACACTAGTATTCAACCAAGAGAGCCAACGCGGCACCTCAACCCATTCAAGGGGAATCTAGAGGAGTTTGTCCAGAGCCTCGCAAGGGGAATTCGGCAACACTCTTGTGTTATACATAAGTGTTTAATTAAAAGAAGTTTTAATTTGGTCAACTTAGTTTTAATTCCGCATTATTTGTTCATAAGTGACCATTAGATTAGCCATCACCTATTCACCGCCCCTCTAGGTGATCTTACAATTGGTATCAGAGCTAGTGCTCTTGATATTGGGTCTAAAACCTAAGAGTTAAAGATCCTCCTTTTAGGCTAATCACAATATTTTTGTACACACACACCTCACCATGGACTTCATGTCACCACCCACCTTTGATATTCTTAACATCCAAACTTGGAAGGTTAAGATGTCATTGTACCTCAAGGCCTTAGGAATTCATGTCTATCTTTCCACTACTAATAATGCATATTGTATAGATGGTAAGAATATTGAGGCTAATGCTAAAGCCCTTCATGCTCTTAAATGTACCCTAAATAATGACTATTTATCTAGGGTTTCTAACATTGAATCGGCTTTTGTAGTATGGAACACCCTCATCTCCCTTGGCGAGAAAGATCTATACTATGCGGGGAGCGATTCGGACGTTGGAAGCGACATCTCCAACGTATGCTATATGGTCCAAGGGGATAACCCCCTTGAGGTAAACTCCGAATCCGATGATGAGGACATGTCATATGATGAGCTCACTTCATTTTGCCAAACAATTCTTGAGAAATATGACATGATTAAGAAAGAAAATAAAAATTTGAAAAAGAAAATTGATTGCATGCATATAGAACAAGATTCTTTTAAATCTAACATTGCATGCTTAGAAAAAGAGAATAATGATTTGAAAAAGAATTTTGATTGCATGCTAAGAGAGAATGATTCTTTTAAAACTAAAATAGCATGTATTGAAAAAGAAAACAATATTTTGAAAAATGAGAATGTTTCCCTTATGTCTAAATTAAATGATTTATGTGAAGGGAATATGTTTTTGAAAAATAAAATTGCTTTGGTGGAAACTCAAAAGGAAGTTGTTTTTCAAGAAAATATTACTTTGAAAAGAAAATTTGTTGAAAAAGAAAAAGAATTTGTTTCACAAAAGAAAAAAAAATGATCATATATCTCATCATGCTTTACATGCCACCACTAATGAGATTAAAGATTTGAAAAATAAAATGAATAATTTGAGTTCAACCTTGAACTCTTGTGCATTCAATCATTCTAAATTGGAGTCCTTATTTTCAAAGAAACAAACTCCTTCCTCTCATGCACATCATCATGCTCATGCTTATGTTGCACAACATGATCACACTCCTACACTTAAGCATACTAAGGTGTACGTTTGTACACATTGTGGCCGCAAAGGCCATTTAAGAAAATATTGTTATGATAGAATAGGTCATTTCAATTTTGCCAAGAATAAGAATTTTTGGGTGCCTTACAACAAGACTAACATCAAAGGACCCAAGAAAATATGGGTACCAAAACCCCCACCCTTTGATTTTGATGTAGGTGAGGACTCTCACAAAGCGTGAGAGGATTGGTGCCTTGATGGTGGTGCAATTGAACTAAAATGACACATACTTGGAGCACCGCTATCAAGGAATTTTGGTGGGTCAACCACCATGCTAGGAGCTTTGAAGTTGGTAACAATTTCTAAACTCCTATTTTTTTTATGTACATGCTTTTAATTTCATGTATCATATAGCATGTTCATGTTTTAAGATTTCTATGTGCTTCATGTGGCATTTACATGCTTAAATGTAGAATGTGTCAAAACTTGCATTTATACATATATGTATAGTGAACTACAATTGACTCATACATATTTGAATTTCATGCTCATTTGTATCCACTATATGCATGTGTATAGGCTAGTTTTGATGATTCGGTCATTTATACTTGTTATGCCTATCTTTGATCTTACTTCATGTATATGTGTGTTTAATTCAAATCTAATAAATATACATGTATACCCGTGAGTCTCTAGCTTTCATGCAAATATTTGATAGACTCTTTTACAATTTTGGGATATGTATGTGTATTGTTAGATTTGTATAATTCATACATATATCATGAAGATTGTAGTTTTTAATAAAAATGATTTTGTGTTGATTTGATAACAATGATTTCTATGTGATTTGAGCTTCAATGACAACTTTCATGAAAATACTATTTACATAACCTTTGAACACTCATCTTTTATTCAAAAATATATTTATGAGCTTTATGGACTATGAGTGCTTGGATTTTTATGTACTTAGTCTCATTCATGAAAAACATATGATTTGACATATTTGAAGGATCTTTAACTAGTTTTCAAAAATAATTTATACTAGTTATGTATTCTTCAAATGGTTTTTGAGATTGTCACATGATTCTATTTTTCTTAAAATTTAATGCTTCATGATTTGAATATTAGTTTATATGTTAGTTTTTGTCAACACTAGGATTTATACTTGAACATATCATGGGCCTCAAAAAGATCTATTAGTAAGTGTGCTTAAATGCTTATTTGAACCCTTGAAATGTACTTGTATTGCTTAGTTTTGATGATTCATACATATTTAAACTCATGTTCACCTTTTGGATTTGATTTATGATCATGTGCCTTTTATTTCATGTATATGTGTATTTTGCCAAACCTTAAAATATACATGTATAACTCTTGAATCTTTTGCCTTCAATGCAAATCCATTCATATAGACTCACTTGAGTTTAAGAGATATGTATGTATATTTCATGTATTGTCAAAACATACATATATCTTGACATATAGATTTTGTTTTCAATGATTTAATAAAAAAATGTGAGATGATTTTGATGTTTATGATTTTCTAAGGAATATTGTACCTTATTGCCATTTTCATGATGCCATGTTTCACATAACATTAGTACACTCACTTCTTTTGAAACTATTTGGACTTTATAGATTAGAGTGTTTGAGTGTTTTGTGTTTCATTGCTATTTCATGAAAATCCTTAGATTTATTCCTTGATAGAAGGATTTCGTACTAGTTGTTAAACACTCTCATTTAACTAGTTCGAATTCTTCATGTGTTGTTAATGCTAAGCTTAATTCAAATCTTATTTTTCAAGCTTATGCATTAGATTTTAAAATGGTATCAATATTTTTTATTTGATATCAAAGAGAAAATTCAAATTTGTTTTGATAAAATAGAATTAATGATTTTGTTTTGATGAGAAAAATTCAAAATTTTTGATTTGTATTGCCCCTCCTTGACTTCTTTATTTTTGACATAAAGGGGGAGAAAATTTGTTGATTTGATTTTACTTTGAACCCTTTGTTGATGATTGACAAAAAGGGGGAGAAGTATTTGTGTTTTTGTTTTTGATATATATGCATGATTTCCTTGCTTAAGGGGGAGAAGTATTTGTCCTTCTTAATTAAGGGGAATTAAGATTTGTATTTATGCATATGTGTTTTGATTTATGCAAATAGGAGTAAAAAGATTTTGATTTATGCTTGTTGCATCTCCATATTTGCATCCATATTCATGTGCTTCATGATCATATTTATTATTTATTTTGTATGCATGAGTTAAGGGGGAGCTTCTTTGAAGCTTTACTTTAATCCATGCATATATAACGTCATGAGTTTTGTCATCATCAAAAAGGGGGAGATTGTTGGCCCAAATGCCTATCACCCTAGTTTTGATGATGATCAACTCATGAAGTTATGATTACTAATGATCTTGTGTTTAATTAGTGACAGATTCTTTATCAAGATCTTAGTAGGTGTGGAGCTTCAACAAAGGATTTAAAGACAAGTTGGAAGCTAGCACCAGTTGATTCACGAGCCTATGCATCAAGATCACATCTAGAGATGAGCTCGGTGGATTGCATGTGGACCAAGTCAAGAAGATGAGAAGACTTCAAGTGAAGACTTCAAGAAGATGAAGACTTGAGTCTAGGTTTGTTTTTATAAGATTTATTTTAGATAAAATGTAAAGGATAGAATAGTTGGTGGATTGCTCAAGTCATATCACACACACACTCTTGAGATTTAATTGTCTTTTCATAAAAGAATTTTTAGTTAGAAAAGACTCTTTCTTTTTGGTAAAAAGATTTTTCATTGGACAAAATACATGTTTTGATTTTTGATGTTACCTATATACATATCTTTCAAAACCAAGTTTAGAGCCTTATGTCAAAAACTAGATATTCATCTTATTTGTGTAGTGGATCATATCCATACACACTATGCTTTAAAAGTATATCTTGTTTTTGTATTTGATGAGATTTTCCTTATGACAAAATATCTACTTTGGGTTTTGGTAATTTCTTATATACATATCTTTTAACCAAAACAAGTTTAGTGCTGTATGTCAAAAACTAGATATTTTATCTTGATTGTGTGGTGGATCATATCCATACACACTTTGCTTTATAAGTTCAAAATATCTTGTTTTTGTATTTTGTGAAGTTATGAAAAAACAAGTTTTAGAAAAACATATTTCTAGAAAAACAGCTTTTATTTTGATTGAAACTATTTTTCTGGATTTACTGTGAATTTCTGGGATTTTATTAAGCCAAAAGACCAATCCTTAATCCCTATTTTCTGGTTCTGCCAGTTCTGATTTTTCAGAACTGACAGAGGCCGGTCGACCGGGTCGGTCGACCGGACGTGCACGACGTGCACGCCAGTGTGCACTGGAGAACGGTCGACCGGGCCGGTCGACCGCTTAAGAGAGCTTTGCTCTCGGGAATTATCGGTCGACCGGGCCGGTCGACCGACAGAGAGTTTACTCTCTTCTCCAGTTGCTCGGTCGACCGGGCCGGTCGACCGGAGGCTGCAACGGTCGGATTTTTGACCGTTGCCGGTCGACCGGACCGGTCGACCGGTAGCTCTGACAGAGCCCAACGGTCAGATTTTTCTGGCCTCTATAAAAGGGGGTTTTGTCATTGTTTTGAGCCAAGATTTTAGGAGAGCTTTTGTCCAGTTTTTCTGATACTTTTAGAAGAGTTTCTCCACAATATTTGAGAGCAAATATTTCCTATCTTAAGGGAAGTTTTATCAAGAGAGTGTTAAAGTGATTTCTTGAGTTTTCCATCAAAGCTTTCTTTCCTTGTTTTTCTCACACTACACTTGAGCTTCCATTGTATATCTATCCTATAGGGAGAGTGTTGTAGTGAGTTTGTAATTGGTGATCAAGTGTTAGATCACCAAAGAGATTTCCTTTGTATTTGAGGAGACGGGCAAGTGTGCTCGTTGGTGGTTAGAGTTCGGTTGTGAACTCTTGGTGGTTTGAGGTGCGGCCTCGGCGAGTCGGTGGACTTGCGTGTGTAAGGGACTAGAGAGTCCGAGGGCTTGTAGGTGTTGCGGCACCGAGGAGAGATCCGGTGGGATCTTGCATAGTGGAAATCCTTCGTGTGTCGAAGGCGGGGATGTAGAGCAAGTGTGCTCGAACCTCGAAACAAACCCTTTGTGTTTGCGATTGCTCACTCTTGCTCTCTTTCTCTTTTTGTCTCTATTTTATATCTTGCATTCAATTTATTGTGTTCATCTTATATATGCATGATATATTCCCTTGTGCTCATAATTGATATACATACTTGCTTGGGATTGTTGTTAACACTAGTATTCAACCAAGAGAGCCAACGCGGCACCTCAACCCATTCAAGGGGAATCTAGAGGAGTTTGTCCAGAGCCTCGCAAGGGGAATTCGGCAACACTCTTGTGTTATACATAAGTGTTTAATTAAAAGAAGTTTTAATTTGGTCAACTTAGTTTTAATTCCGCATTATTTGTTCATAAGTGACCATTAGATTAGCCATCACCTATTCACCCCCCCTCTAGGTGATCTTACAGGATCTACCTGGATGCGGTTCACCTCGGACGATCCAATATACCCTGTGAAGTACAGGGGGCGATCATGCTTCCCTTTCACCTGTATATCATCTGCAGTGAAGGTGATGCAGGGGGCATTCTGGGAGGTAGGAGGCAATCCTCTACATCTTCCTCCTTCGGCACCTGGGTCATGAAGACCTCAGCATTTGCCAGAGCTTCTTGCAGAGCTTCCCTGGTCGACTTTGATAGTCTAAGAAGTTCATACAAGGTAATGCGTGCCGGAATGTTGGCCAACTGAGCCAGGACATCAAAGCGGTAAGGTGCCATAGATCCTTCCGCGATGCCCTTTTGAAGGGTTCGAGAAAATCGAGTCTCCTTCTGCTTCTCCACAGGTGGCTTTGTGGAGGGCCTGACTGGCTCCGCAGTTGGTTGTGGAGGGGCTACCGCCGTCTCGTCGTACTGTTTCAAGTACGCCTGTCCTGAACGGGTTCCCGCCATCGGTTGGTTGGGCTCTGCGGCCAAGACTATCGTTTCCTCCTCTGAGTCGGTCAGTGAAGGGATATCAGTCTCCGCTTCTCGAGAGGAGGCACCCACCACATTGCAGGATGAGGCTTTTGCCTTGCCTTTGGATTTCCTGTTGGTCACAGTAGTCCATTGCTGTTCATTGACAAGGTCAGGGTGGACCCACATAATTTCCCCTTGAGGTGTAGGGACGGGTACCAAGCCTTTCTCTTGCTGCTGGTGAGGGTCTGTGTTGACCACTCTCAGCTCTCCTCTTGGAATAGGAGTTACCCCCGCAGGCGTTGGAGGTTGTCTTCCGAACTGGAGGACCGACGTCACATTAGCCGTCACCTTCTTCTGCTCTGGTCGGAGCTTTAACACCTCCGCGTCAATCAGAGCCTGAAGGATGTCCTTGAAGACGTAGCAGCTTTTGGTGGGGTGTCCCAACATCCTGTGATACATGCAGTAGTTGGGATTGTCGGTCTTGCCGACTTCCTCTGGGCGCCTAGCTTCAGGGAGCTTCAGTCGGTTGCTCTTGTTGAGTAGTTTAAAGAGCGAATCGACATGTTCCTCCTTGAAGGAATATTGCTTGTTGGCGCGTGGCTAGCTTGAAGAGCCACTCGCCTTGCCTGATTGAGGTTTGGCGGGAGATTTGGTCTCCGTTGCCAAATAATCCTTCCTCTTTGTTTGGAGGGATGTGTCCGGCGCACGCCTTGTCGACCTTTCCGGTCTAGGCTTACCTTCCTCCGCTCTGACGCGGGCGACAATCTCCTCAGCCTGTTCACCTTGTTGGACTAATTGCTTCCAGGTGCGGCTTTCAGCAACTCCTATTTGAGCCAGGAGTGAGGTTTGGAGATTGTGGCGGCATGTTTCCACGAGGGTGGCCTGGGTTATACCGCTTGGACACCGGAGTGCCATGTTCCGAAACCTTTCCACGAAAGATTTGACGGACTCCCCTTTTCGCTGTTTGGTAGCCAAAAGGGTTGGCATTGTGACTTCGGAGTCGTCCTCGAAGAAGCGTGTTAAAAAGAGCTTCTCCAAATCGCCCCAGTTCTTGATAGAACCTTCTGGGAGCTTCATAAACCATTCAAAGGCCAACCCTTTCAGGGTGCCGATGAACAGGCGTGCAAGATGGCGTCATTATCTACTACATTCCCGGTTTGGGATTTGAAGTAGTAGATGTGCTGGTTGGGTGACCCCTTCCCATCAAAGGCTTGAAGAGTTGGATCTTTGAACTTAGGCGGGTACGGAACCAAGTCCCATTCAGCCGGGTAGGGCCGGACCACTCCTACTTCTTAGAGGTCTTTGCGATTGGCAAGGGCCTCGAGGCGTCGCTCCAGTTGACTCATTCTTTTAACATGAGCCTTTCCCTGGTCTTGGTCGCCTTTTACTTGCGACGAGGACTTGACGAGCCGGAAGTAGATCGCCGCGTCTCCCCAGAAGGTTCGGAAGATGAGCTTTCTCCCTTTCTCCCTTTGCCCTTTGACTTTTTAGGAGGGGACCTCCTCCTGTCTTCGAGCAGTTGTGCAATCGCCTGCTTGAGGGAGTTGATAGATTCCTGCTGAGAAAGAATCATATCCATTTGTGCCTTCTGGATCTGCTCCAAACGTTTAGCCGTCTCCTCAGGAGTGCCTGTCATGTAGGCGGAGGTCTCCTTCTCGACGGAAGAGTTTGAAGCCCTTGATTCCGCTACGGCGGAGTGAGAATCATTAATGCCATGGGCCAAGGCATTATAGTCAATTGGGGAAATGGCCCCAGTCCGGGTGCGAGTGTGTCGATACACCCCTTCCGGTTCAGAGTCAGACTCGGACTCGTCTGAGCTGACTGCAAGTTGTTTTCCCTTACTCCTGCTTGTCATATTCGCAGTGAGCTCCGGGTACTCAACGTCAGAGAAGGTTCTCCTTTTGTGGGAGCGTCTTCTTTTAGCTGACGGAGGAATCAGGGTCAGCTGTCTGACTAAAGACTGCTGGTGTACGCCTGATCCGCAACGGCACTCAGAGAGCATATGGATGAGCCGTTGGCAGCAACACGACGAAGTGGCCTGATTGGCACTTCTTTTCTTCGTCAGATAATCCCTCAAATCCATGGGAGGGGGATTAAAAAGACTAGCCTCGCAACGTCGAAGACGGGAGGCATCCATGTGCTGTACAGCCTGGACGCAGGCATCAGGGACGCGGTTCTTGCGCCGCAGCTGTTCAGCGCGCGTCTGGCGTCTCTGTTGAGACAAAACGCGCCTGTCGCGTTGCTGTTCGGTGTGTCGGAGCAGAGACACTTGAGAGAGGATGGGCTGTTGGGCCCCACGCCTATGTGCTCGTGCCTCTTGCGCTTGACGTGACGCAGAGGTCTCATCTTGGCGTTTGGTGAGTTGGTCCTCAGAGGACCTAACTGAAGGAATCTCGCGTTTGGGGTGCCAAACGCGGATTTCACGTACTAGACGCGGCTCGGGCAAGGCGCGAGATTATACATCGCGTCCAGCCTCAGTTGGACAACCAACGGTTCCAACTTGCAGCTGACGCGAACGTCTCCTCTGTCGACGCTCAGCGTTTCGATTGCGTCGAGGAGGTGGAGAGAGACCAACGACATCCTGATGCTGGACACCAGGGACTTTGACCACGCGGGTCTCCTGAGAGACGCTGACGCGGGTGTTCTGTGCGATGCGGTTGGTCGCAAAGGCAGATGTGCCTGGGACCACGCGGGCCTTCTGAGAGGCGTTGGCGCGTGTACCTTGCTTGGCACAGTCGGCAGCAGGGGAGCTCGAGAAAGCCACAGATCGGGCCTCGAGGCCATTCCCCGTCGAGACCCGGCGGCAGACGCGGGTCTTTGGGCTCTTGGAGCCGGAAGAGAGAAACTCTTCGTACTTCGCCTGGTCGAACTCGACAACGAGCGATTCGACCATCTTCCCCTTATGGTGGACGTCATCTTGCGCCACTATTTGCTCCTCAGTGACAAACGTAGTCCCCAGCGGAGTCGCCATCTCTTGTATGCACCGGAAAGAAGAAGAGACAGTGATGGGTGTAAAGATTTCCTTGAATCAAATGAAACTATTACAACCAGACTTTTCCTTCCAGTTACAAGGGAGGGAGGATGTTGAGTCTTGAAACCCCCCTTTGTTTAAGGCTGGGTTCTTCGTGTGGCGGTGGAGAGTGAGTCTTGTTCTCCGTTGACCGGATGACCGTCGGGACCGTCGGGGGATCTTCTCTCTGGGTGGTAGAAAGAGTAACACAGCTCTGTCTACCAAAACTCTCAAAGAGAAGGTAGGCAAAGAGCAGCTCGTACGCAACAAGCTTGACGAAGAGTCTTCTCTCTCTCTTTGTTGATGATCTCCTCTTTGTTTTTACCGCCCCCTCTCTTCTCTTCTCTTATTGCCGATTGCCGATTGCCTCGACCTCATAGCAAACGAGGCTATTTATAGAGGTCCTAGGGGGTGAACGTGCCCCCTGAAAACGCTCCACAATGAGGGCCACTTCCCGCTACTTGTGCGGTGACTGGCCCCGTAATCCGGGTGGTTACAACTGAGGCGCGGGTTTAGACCCACGCGCCTTGTTGCTGAGACGCGGGTGTCGAGCCAACGCGCCTTGATGCTGAGACGCGGGTGTCGAGCCAACGCGCCTTGATGCTGAGACGCGGGTGTCGAGCCAACGCGCCTTGATGCTGAGACGCGGGTGTCGAGCTAACGCGCCTTGAACTTGAGACTCTGCTTTTATTGGCTTGTCTTTTAGTGACTTTTAGACAACCTACACCGGGTTAGAGTTATCCGAGTCAAATGAGATCGGGATGAAATATGGATTTATATTAGGATTGAAAAAATTATTGTTGTTGAACTCCATTTCACAATTTACAAAAAAAGAAAAGCAAACAAACAAACAAACAAACAAATAAAGAAAAGGAAAAAGAAAAAGAAAACAAGCCTATGCTAGGGTTGACTTAGACCTAAACGACTTCTATTGGTTAGACTATCCATAGGGGGTACCTTATAGAAATCTGACAAGAAGTTAATCGGCTAGGTAGGGGTAAGACCAGTGGGAGGTATTCGTGCCGGAGCAACGAGCCTAATTATGCCAAACCACTATTCTTTGAGTTTTCGTCTCTCAATCCCCAATCTTGGACACCAATTTGACAAGAGTTAAATTCTAACTTTCCCTTAGGACAATCTTTTAAATCAGTCTGAGATGTCCTTAGGGGCCAATGTCTATCAATTTTTAAATTAGGCTTGGGATTGTGAGTGCTTGAAAAATTATTTTTGGGCTATGAAAGGGTGATGAAATCCCCACCTTATCTTGTTTATTTGGGTTTTGCCCTTAAAATTTATTTTGTGCAAGTGTACAGAATATATCAAAAAAGATTTATTCAAAGCGGATAAATCTGCCAAAGAGTTGGTCTATTTTATATGCAATGCTTACGTACCTTGCTCCAGCACTATTCAACAGTAATTTAAATGAATTGTAAAGATACGTGCCTAAAAAATGCAAGAGTCTAAATTGATTTTTAGATTTGCAACAAGCTTTTTACTATTGGTTTATTAGCAGAATTTTGGTGATGGCATACAAGAAAAACAATATTTGCAGAAGCTAATTTTTTTCCCCAGAGCAAGCAACCCTGAAAAAAACTGTTAGTAGTTCACTCAATCTTACAGCGAAAATGCAGCAAGTTTGAGGGTTCTTGATCTCTGCTATTTAGAGCATAAGTCCAAGACCACTTATATGTTTCTGCAGTTCTTGTTTTCTTGATTCCAAAACCTGTACCCTGAACAAAGAAGAAAAGTTAAAAAAAAAGTGAAATCAAACCGTTCCCATCCCCAGCAACGGCGCCAAAATTTGTTCGGAGAAAAACCGCGCACGAAAAGTGTCATTTTGAAATTAAAAATTAAAGTGTGTGCTTTGGCTTCCTCGATACTTTCGTTAAAGTATAGAGGATAAAGCGGGTCGAATCTACAAGGACGTGTGTGTGTTAAGTGTTCTTCAACGTTTTAAAGAATCAAAAGAAAAGAAAACAAAGAATGAGAAAAATACGGTGAAAATAAAAAAGTGGGAAAAATAGAAGAGTTGATGTAAATTTTGTATTTTTGAAACAAGGTAAAAAGAAAGATAAAAGAGATATAAGAAAACTCCTGGTTACTAACTACTATTGAATTCACTAACATGCTGATCTCTTAGTGATAGTTGTCTCACATGTATCATTAGCCATTACTAGTTCTTAGTTTCAAGAGCTTTACAAAGTTTGACCCATAAGATCACTTTCACATCCAAACTCAACAAACAAGAGCAAGCTATACTTAAACCATCAAAACTAACTTCAGCAAGCATGGAATAAAGTAATGGTAACTTGTTAGAGAGTTAGATATTAGTGTTAGAATCTATCATCATGAGCCATCAATGGCTCTTGCAAGAGTAAGGACAAGTAGAGGCTATTATATTCATGTAGATTATTAAGTAAGAAGTTAGAAAGTTAGTGGATAGTAGTTAGTTGCTATGAGAGAAAATTAGCTAAACATGTAAAGAGTTAGAGAGAAGAATATCAATAGATATAAGAAGAGAACCTTTCATAGAATGTCACCTTTCATTACAAGAACCCTAACCTTCATCCTATGCATCACTCTCTTCCCTATTACATGATCCACAAAAATAAAAAATACAAAAGAAGAAGAAGAAGAACAACTAAAACTACCCTAAAGAGAAGAAAACCATATACAAAACTGTCCTCTCTGAAAATCTTCTCAACACTTGGTATTTATAGGCAAACAGGGTAATGTACGGAGTCGTGCGTCAAAGATCGCCGTTCGCGCAGCGCCAGGGTATGAATCAAGTGCCAGAGGAATGGCTATATACAACCAACTGGTTTGTTGTTTTTGTTGGCTCAATGGCCTTCCACTCTAGTTTTGATGATGATCAACACTCATGTAGTTATGTTTACTAATATTCTTGTGTTTCTAAGTTTCAGATCATTAACAGGATATTAGGTTGGTGATTAGCTTCAACAAGATGATTAGAAGCTATTCATGATGATTCCGGTGCCAAAGCTTAAAGATCATACCTTTGCACTTAGAGAATCACGGAGTTTGGACCGAGTCTACTTGAAGATGAAGATCGTCAAGAAGACTTAGGTATCTAGTTTAGAGTTTGTGTTTTAGATCCATATTTGTAAAGCTTAGTTTAGTTGATATGCTCAAGTGCACAAAACACACACGTTTCATGATTTGGTTTTTGATTTTCATGAATAATAGAACAAAACAAGTTTACCTTATACCTATGTATATTAGATATGTTCTAGATATACATACATGCTTTAAACTTGCTAGACAAACTTATTTTGACTATCCTATTCATGTTTTGGAAAATTCTAGTTTGATAAAATACAAGTTTTGTTTTTGATAAAATTGGCAAGACACAAAAATGAATTGATATGATTGATATATGTCTTGAAATTTTTATCACAAGTTTGGTTATCAAAGTAAAATGATAAAACAAGTTTTAGAAAAATATATTTTTAGAAAAACAGTTTTTATTGTGATTAAAACTATTTTTTAGATTTACTGTGAATTTATGGGATTTTTATTGAGTGAAAAGACCTATTTTCAAATCCCGTATCTGTGCAGAACTGAGGACTGGCTGACAGGCCAAGTCGGTCGACCGGACCGGTCGACCGCACCATAGGCCGGTCGACCGGGACGGTCGACCGACGTGCACAAGTCTGTGCACGTTTTGGAGTCTCTGGAACGGTCGACCGAGATGAGAGTTCTGCTCTCAGGATGTTTCGGTCAACCGGGCCGGTCGACCGCTTTTGCCCAACGGTCACATTTTTGACCGTTGGCGGTCGACCGGACCGGTCGACCGGCAGTCTGTCAGACTGCCAGCTCAGCCTAACGGCTAGTTTTGTTTGGGGGCTATATAAACCCCATCTCTTTGGGGATTTTTGCCAAGTTTTTTAAGAGAAAAAATACTAGTTTTCTGAAGTGTTTAAAAGAGTTTTCAAAAGAGTTTTAAGTGCAAAAACTTCTCATCTTTATTTGTTTGGGTTTTTGGAAAATCAAAGAAAAATAGGTTTTTGGGATTTTTGCTTAGATCTTCAATTCTATCATATTGCAAGTATTTTCCCAAAGATTTTTCTTTGTTGCTTGTTTCCAAAAACACTTGTTTCCACACTTGAGCTATCTTCTATCCTAAACTATTAGGATCTTGTTTTTGTGAAAAAGATAAGAGAAAAAGAAAGAGAAGTGTTTGAGGTTGTTTGTTGTAAACCTCATAGTTGTAAACACCCTTATATTTGTGAATCCCTCTTCGGTAGAGGTGATCGGGTGATTGTGTTGTGGATCCCTCTTAGGTAGAGGTGATAGTGTTTGGTTGTGAGCCTCTTCGGTAGAGGTGTGTGGATTGGTTGTTGTTTTGGCTACGGGCCTAACCCCTCGGTTGTGAGGAGGTTGTTGTTGAGAGAGGAGTTTGGTACTCCTAGAGTTGTAAGAAATCCTCTTCGGTAGAGGTTCCCTCGGTGGGAGTTGAGATAGTGGAAATCCTACACGGTGGTGTAGGCGGGGATGTAGAGCAAGGTGCTCGAACCTCGAAACAAATCTTGGTGTTTGCGTATTGATCCATTGTCTCTCTAACTCTCTCTCTTATATTTGTGCAAAGCATCATATTCATATCATATCATATTTGCTTGTGTGTGCACATATTTCTTATTGCTTGGATTGCTTGTGTGTGTGTGCCTAACTTGTACTCATCCAACAAGAGCTTCACATAGCGCCTCAATCCATTTCAAGGGGAATCAAGGGGAGTTAGTCCAGAGCCTCGCAAGGGGAATTCGGCTACACTTGTTATATTGTATTAGTTTGTGCATAATTTGCATTAGCTTCCGCATTTAGCGCACTTAGTTTGCATTAAGTTTCTTAGATTAGCACTTACACCTATTCACCCCCCCTCTAGGTGTTTTTCAATTGGTATCAGAGCTAGTGCTCCTGATACTTAGGCTTAACATCCTAGGAGTGAGATCCATTTGCTTGCTAATCTCATTTGCATTTGTTTGTTTGCACATTCATATATAGTTTACCATGGACTTCATGACCCCTCCTAGCTTTGACCCTTCCAACGTTGATGTTTGGAAGTATAGGATGTCCATGTACCTAAAGACCCTAGGTTTGCATGTCTTCCTTGCCGCCACCAAGAGATGTTATCTTGGTGATGGTAATCATATAGGGGCCAATGCACAAGCCCTAGAGGCCATTAGAAGCACTTTATCTAAAGATTATCTTTTACGTGTTTCTAATCTTGATTCCGCCTTTGCAGTGTGGAACAAATTGACAACAACCACCACCTCCAAGCTTCAAGTGCCAAATCAATCGGAGGAATTTAGTGGAGAATCCGATTCTCAATGCTTCATGGTCCAAGGGAATGACTCCCTTGAGGTACATTCGGAACCCACTATGATAGTGATGATTGTTCTAGTTCTTCAAATGATCATATTGATGTCCATGCTATAAATGAAGAACTTTCAATTGTTTGTGAAAAACTTATAGAAAAATATAAGATTTTGAAAAAGAAAAGTCTAGGAATTGAAAAAGAAAATAAGTGTTTACAATCTAGACTTGATATTGTTTTGCAAGAGAAGGTTGAGGTCTATAATGAAAGGGATTCATTGAGATCTCAATTGGAACTTGCTTTAAAAGAAAATAAATTTTTAAAGTCTAAAATGATTGTGAAATTCTTTTGAAGAAAAATGAAAATATGTCTTCTAAAGTTGATTTTGTTTTAAAAGAGAATGTTGCTTTGAAAAACAAAATCATTTCTATTTCAAATGAATTGAATGTTTGTTTAGATAAGAATATTGTTTTGCAAAATAAGATTGATGCACTTGTTTGCCATGCTAGGGTAGTATCACACACTTCACCTATTGCATGTCACACTTCTTCTTCTAAGATTAATGATGATATTTGTTTGCTTAAGAAGAAGGTTGATTGTTTGGGCTCCACTATGAGCCAATGTGCCTTGAACCACAATCGGTTGGAAACCTTGGTTCGAAAGAAACAAGTTCCATCCTTTATGCATGCACACCCTTCACGGCATACACATGCTCCTCTCGGACACACCCATCACATGTATGCTCATGTGTACACATGTACACATTGTGGACGTAAGGGCCACCTTGCTAAATTTTGTTTTGATAGATTACATACTACTAATTTAGCAAAGAAATTTGTTTGGGATAGAGAAGGGACTAACCCCCATTGACCCAAAAGAGTATGGGTACCAAAGACCACCCCTCCTATTTTTGATGTAGGTGTGGGCTCTCACATGACGTGAGAGTGATGACACCTTGGAGTGGATGCGTTCCGGACTTCATGGAAATCAAATTGGATGCATCACTTTCAAGGGAAGATTTGGTGGAGATGACCACCATGTTTTGGAGACAAGGAAAGTTGCTTCTTCGATTTTTGGTAACAATCCTTTACTCCCATTTATTGTTTACATGCTTTTAATATTCATTGTTTATAGCATGTTTTTGATGTCTATGGATTAGTATGTTCATTCCATGTTTATTAGATCCTTGACATACATATATAGTATTTGAGACACATATGCTTATATGAACCCATATTTAGTGTTCTCACTTTTGTTTAAGCTATAATGTACATCATGAATCTAATACATGTGAATTTACATAGTAATCATGTTTTAGTTTTATCATGATGATTTTTATATTGTGTTTTGATGCTTCATGTTAAGGTTACTTGTTTAGATGTTAGTTTTCATTAAGACTAGGAATTATACTTGTACATATAGTGGGCCACAAATAAATCTATATATGTATGAGCTTGAACGCTTATTTGAACCCATTAGATGTGCTAGTATAGTCTAGCTTTGATGATTCATACATTTCAAACTAGTATTCCATTTTTGGATTTGTTTTATGATTGTGTGTTTCACTTCATGTATATGTGTATTTTGCCAAACTTGAAGATATACATGTATACCCCTTGAGTCATTTGCCCTTCATGCAAATATCTATTATGGACTCAAAGTGTGTTTAAGGGATATGTGTGTATACTTCTTGTGTTGACAAATCATACATATACCTTGAAAAGAATTGGTATCAAATTGTTTTAATTAAAAGCTAAATTTTCATACTTTTCATGCTTTTCATGTTTTCATGATTGTCATGTTTATTGTGTCAATATTTAACTTCATGTATATGTCCATCTTATCCAACTATTGACTATACATGAGTATCCTTTTTGAGCCACGTGCCTTAATGCATATATTTTGTGGACTCGTTATGTTTTGGATATGTATGTATATTCTAGCTTGTATTAGACATACATATGCCTTGAAGATTAAATAAGGAGTTTTATATGATTTTTCATGTTTTTGATGGAATTATGTTTTAAGGAATAATTGAGCTTAATGAAATATTTTTCATGATTATGATCTTCACATATTATTTGTACACTCATATCTATTGCTCATGTTTTGTTTCTCATGAGTTATGCTTTATTGGTTAGAGTGATGATTATCATGTGAATTTCAATTTTGTTTTATTCCTTACTTGAATGATTTCGTACTAGTTAACAAGTTTTTCCATTTAACTAGTTGCGATGTTCTTCACTTTGGTAGAGATTTTCAAACAAAACTACATTTTCAAATCTATCTTTGAAAACCCCTACTATCTAAGGGCGGTAGGATGGGAGATCATGTTCATGTATGCCCTAAATTGAAAATCTTTAAAACTTGAATTATGATTGGGTGATAGATAATATGATGTATACACTTGAACTTATTGTTATGTCAATTGGTATCATTGAACTCTTTCAATTGGTATCATTTTGATCTTCTTGTATACTCATATATGTTTTGTATGTATGTATACTTTAAATTCCAAGTATATCAATTTCTATTGGTATCTATCTTTCATACATATATATGTTTGCGTTTATGTTAGTGCTTGAGTTTCAATTTTGTTTAAATTGATTACTTTTAAATTGTTATCAAGACTATGCATGTCTTTAATTTGTTTTTCATAAAGGGGAGAAAATTTGATTTTGTATTTCAATTGGTATTTGTACTCCCACTCTTTATGATTAAAAGTTGTTATTTTGAACATATGATATCAACATCAAATTTGTTTATATATTTTCAAAATGAAATATATTCTTACAATTGGTATCAAAATTTGTGTTTAGACATTCAAAATTTGTTATGTTGTTTTACAATTGGTAATTTGTTATGTTTAATTACAATTGGTATTTTCAAAATTTTGTTTAAAGAAAATATTCAAAGTTTTGATTTGTATTTCCTATATGCAAGGAGAGCTTAACATCTCTCTTACATATAGATTCATGTTGAGTATATTATAAATTGAGGAGCTTGACAACTCTTCTTTATATGATATACGTGTGTAGGGGGAGCTTCACATCTCCTCTTATGCATTACATAATATGTGTTATGTGAATTGGGGCTTGTCATCCCTTCTTCATGTAATGCATATGTGTAGGGAAGCTAACTTAGCGTCTTCCTCTTCATGAATGTATATAGCATATAACATATATTGATTCTTGTTTATTGGTATCAAGATGCTTCATTGACATATTTTTAATTGATATCATGTTTGTAGTCACCCCTTATTGATTTTGTTTTTTTTGTTTTAGACAAAAAGGGGGAGAACATTGTTTGCATTGTTTTGATTGACAAAAAGGGGGAGAAAGATTTTTACCCCTCATTTTATCTATGGTTTTGATTGTTTACCCCTTTGTTGATGATTGACAAAAAGGGGGAGAAGTATTTGAGTTTTATATGCATACTTATGTTTTATATGCATATATTATGTTTTAATATCAAGAATATTAAGTTTAATTGTTTATTAAGTTTAATTGATATCCAAAACTTGCTTTGTAATTGTTGTACTTGGTATCTAGAGTTTATATATGCTTCTTTATGTTTTTGCATATATTGAGTTCATGCATAAGCAAATAAACATAAATATATGAAAAATATGTATGTCTCTTGTTTAGAATCATAAGCTTTCATTGCATATTTATTTATTCATTTGTTATGCATGAGTTAAGGGGGAGCTTCCTTGAAGCTTATCTTTAATCCATGCATATATAACTCCATGAGTTTTGTCATCATCAAAAAGGGGGAGATTGTTGGCCCAATGGCCTTCCACTCTAGTTTTGATGATGATCAACACTCATGTAGTTATGTTTACTAATATTCTTGTGTTTCTAAGTTTCAGATCATTAACAGGATATTAGGTTGGTGATTAGCTTCAACAAGATGATTAGAAGCTATTCATGATGATTCCGGTGCCAAAGCTTAAAGATCATACCTTTGCACTTGGAGAATCACGGAGTTTGGACCGAGTCTACTTGAAGATGAAGATCGTCAAGAAGACTTAGGTATCTAGTTTAGAGTTTGTGTTTAGATCCATATTTGTAAAGCTTAGTTTAGTTGATATGCTCAAGTGCACAAAACACACACGTTTCATGATTTGGTTTTTGGTTTTCATGAATAATAGATCAAAACAAGTTTACCTTATACCTATGTATATTAGATATGTTCTAGATATACATACATGCTTTAAACTTGCTAGACAAACTTATTTTGACTATCCTATTCATGTTTTGGAAAATTCTAGTTTGATAAAATACAAGTTTTGTTTTTGATAAAATTGGCAAGACACAAAAATGAATTGATATGATTGATATATGTCTTGAAATTTTTATCACAAGTTTGGTTATCAAAGTAAAATGATAAAACAAGTTTTAGAAAAACATATTTTTAGAAAAACAGTTTTTATTGTGATTAAAACTATTTTTTAGATTTACTGTGAATTTATGGGATTTTTATTGAGTGAAAAGACCTATTTTCAAATCCCGTATCTGTGCAGAACTGAGGACTGGCTGACAGGCCAAGTCGATCGACCGGACCGGTCGACCGCACCATAGGCCGGTCGACCGGGACGGTCGACCGACGTGCACAAGTCTGTGCACGTTTTGGAGTCTCTGGAACGGTCGACCGGGCCGGTCGACCGAGATGAGAGTTCTGCTCTCAGGATGTTTCGGTCGACCGGGCCGGTCGACCGCTTTTGCCCAACGGTCACATTTTGACCGTTGGCGGTCGACCGGACCGGTCGACCGGCAGTCTGTCAGACTGCCAGCTCAGCCTAACGGCTAGTTTTGTTTGGGGGCTATATAAACCCATCTCTTTGGGGATTTTTGCCAAGTTTTTTAAGAGAAAAAATACTAGTTTTCTGAAGTGTTAAAAGAGTTTTCAAAAGAGTTTTAAGTGCAAAAACTTCTCATCTTTATTTGTTTTGGTTTTTGAAAAATCAAAGAAAAATAGGTTTTTGGGATTTTTGCTTAGATCTTCAATTCTATCATATTGCAAGTATTTTCCCAAAGATTTTTTCTTTGTTGCTTGTTTCCAAAAACACTTGTTTCCACACTTGAGCTATCTTCTATCCTAAACTATTAGGATCTTGTTTTTGTGAAAAAGATAAGAGAAAAAGAAAGAGAAGTGTTTGAGGTTGTTTGTTGTAAACCTCATAGTTGTAAACACCCTATATTTGTGAATCCCTCTTCGGTAGAGATGATCGGGTGATTGTGTTGTGGATCCCTCTTAGGTAGAGGTGATAGTGTTTGGTTGTGAGCCTCTTCGGTAGAGGTGTGTGGATTGGTTGTTGTTTTGGCTACGGGCCTAACCCCTCGGTTGTGAGGAGGTTGTTGTTGAGAGAGGAGTTTGGTACTCCTAGAGTTGTAAGAAATCCTCTTCGGTAGAGGTTCCCTCGGTGGGAGTTGAGATAGTGGAAATCCTACACGGTGGTGTAGGCGGGGATGTAGAGAAAGGTGCTCGAACCTCGAAACAAATCTTGGTGTTTGCGTATTGATCCATTGTCTCTCTAACTCTCTCTCTTATATTTGTGCAAAGCATCATATTCATATCATATCATATTTGCTTGTGTGTGCACATATTTCTTATTGCTTGGATTGCTTGTGTGTGTGTGCCTAACTTGTACTCATCCAACAAGAGCTTCACATAGCGCCTCAACCCATTTCAAGGGGAATCAAGGGGAGTTAGTCCAGAGCCTCGCAAGGGAATTCGGCTACACTTGTTGTATTGTATTAGTTTGTGCATAATTTGCATTAGCTTCCTTATTTAGCGCACTTAGTTTGCATTAAGTTTCTTAGATTAGCACTTACACCTATTCACCCCCCTCTAGGTGTTTTTCAATTGGTATCAGAGCTAGTGCTCCTGATACTTAGGCTTAACATCCTAGGAGTGAGATCCATTTGCTCGCTAATCTCATTTGCATTTGTTTGTTTGCACATTCATATATAGTTTACCATGGACTTCATGACCCCTTCCTAGCTTTGACCCTTCCAACGTTGATGTTTGGAAGTATAGGATGTCCATGTACCTAAAGACCCTAGGTTTGCATGTCTTCCTTGCCGCCACCAAGAGATGTTATCTTGGTGATGGTAATCATATAGGGGCCAATGCACAAGCCCTAGAGGCCATTAGAAGCACTTTATCTAAAGATTATCTTTTACGTGTTTCTAATCTTGATTCCGCCTTTGCAGTGTGGAACAAATTGACAACAACTACCACCTCCAAGCTTCAAGTGCCAAATCAATCGGAGGAATTTAGTGGAGAATCCGATTCTCAATGCTTCATGGTCCAAGGGAATGACTCCCTTGAGGTACATTCGGAACCCCACTATGATAGTGATGATTGTTCTAGTTCTTCAAATGATCATATTGATGTCCATGCTATAAATGAAGAACTTTCAATTGTTTGTGAAAAACTTATAGAAAAATATAAGATTTTGAAAAAGAAAAGTCTAGGAATTGAAAAAGAAAATAAGTGTTTACAATCTAGACTTGATATTGTTTTGCAAGAGAAGGTTGAGGTCTATAATGAAAGGGATTCATTGAGATCTCAATTGGAACTTGCTTTAAAAGAAAATAAATTTTTAAAGTCTAAAATGATTGTGAAATTCTTTTGAAGAAAAATGAAAATATGTCTTCTAAAGTTGATTTTGTTTTAAAAGAGAATGTTGCTTTGAAAAACAAAATCATTTCTATTTCAAATGAATTGAATGTTTGTTTAGATAAGAATATTGTTTTGCAAAATAAGATTGATGCACTTGTTTGCCATGCTAGGGTAGTATCACACACTTCACCTATTGCATGCCACACTTCTTCTTCTAAGATTAATGATGATATTTGTTTGCTTAAGAAGAAGGTTGATTGTTTGGGCTCCACTATGAGCCAATGTGCCTTGAACCACAATCGGTTGAAAACCTTGGTTCGAAAGAAACAAGTTCCATCCTTTATGCATGCACACCCTTCACGGCATACACATGCTCCTCACGGACACACCCATCACATGTATGCTCATGTGTACACTTGTACACATTGTGGACGTAAGGGCCACCTTGCTAAATTTTGTTTTGATAGATTACATACTACTAATTTAGCAAAGAAATTTGTTTGGGATAGAGAAGGGACTAACCCCCATGGACCCAAAAGAGTATGGGTACCAAAGACCACCCCTCCTATTTTTGATGTAGGTGTGGGCTCTCACATGACGTGAGAGTGATGACACCTTGGAGTGGATGCGTTCCGGACTTCATGGAAATCAAATTGGATGCATCACTTTCAAGGGAAGATTTGGTGGAGATGACCACCATGTTTTGGAGACAAGGAAAGTTGCTTCTTCGGTTTTTGGTAACAATCCTTTACTCCCATTTATGTTTACATGCTTTTAATATTCATTGTTTTATAGCATGTTTTTGATGTCTATGGATTAGTATGTTCATTCCATGTTTATTAGATCCTTGACATACATATATAGTATTTGAGACACATATGCTTATATGAACCCATATTTAGTGTTCTCACTTTTGTTTAAGCTATAATGTACATCATGAATCTAATACATGTGAATTTACATAGTAATCATGTTTTAGTTTTATCATGATGATTTTTATATTGTGTTTTGATGCTTCATGTTAAGGTTACTTGTTTAGATGTTAGTTTTCATTAAGACTAGGAATTATACTTGTACATATAGTGGGCCACAAATAAATCTATATATGTATGAGCTTGAACGCTTATTTGAACCCATTAGATGTGCTAGTATAGTCTAGCTTTGATGATTCATACATTTCAAACTTGTATTCCATTTTTGAATTTGTTTTATGATTGTGTGTTTCACTTCATGTATATGTGTATTTTGCCAAACTTGAAGATATACATGTATACCCCTTGAGTCATTTGCCCTTCATGCAAATATCTATTATGGACTCAAAGTGTGTTTAAGGGATATGTGTGTATACTTCTTGTGTTGACAAATCATACATATACCTTGAAAAGAATTGGTATCAAATTGTTTTAATTAAAAGCTAAATTTTCATACTTTTCATGCTTTTCATGTTTTCATGATTGTCATGTTTATTGTGTCAATATTTAACTTCATGTACATGTCCATCTTATCCAAACTATTGACTATACATGAGTATCCTTTTTGAGCCACGTGCCTTAATGCATATATTTTGTGGACTCGTTATGTTTTGGATATGTATGTATATTTTAGCTTGTATTAGACATACATATGCCTTGAAGATTAAATAAGGAGTTTTATATGATTTTTCATGTTTTTGATGGAATTATGTTTTAAGGAATAATTGAGCTTAATGAAATATTTTTCATGATTATGATCTTCACATATTATTTGTACACTCATATCTATTGCTCATGTTTTGTTTCTCATGAGTTATGCTTTATTGGTTAGAGTGATGATTATCATGTGAATTTCAATTTTGTTTTATTCCTTGCTTGAATGATTTCGTACTAGTTAACAAGTTTTTCCATTTAACTAGTTGCGATGTTCTTCACTTTGGTAGAGATTTTCAAACAAAACTACATTTTCAAATCTATCTTTGAAAACCCCTACTATCTAAGGGCGGTAGGATGGGAGATCATGTTCATGTATGCCCTAAATTGAAAATCTTTAAAACTTGAATTATGATTGGGTGGTAGATAATATGATGTATACACTTGAACTTATTGTTATGTCAATTGGTATCATTGAACTCTTTCAATTGGTATCATTTTGATCTTCTTGTATACTCATATATGTTTTGTATGTATGTATACTTTAATTCCAAGTATATCAATTTCTATTGGTATCTATCTTTCATACATATATATGTTTGTGTTTATGCTAGTGCTTGAGTTTCAATTTTGTTTAAATTGATTACTTTTAAATTGTTATCAAGACTATGCATGTCTTTAGTTTGTTTTTCATAAAGGGGGAGAAAATTTGATTTTGTATTTCAATTGGTATTTGTACTCCCACTCTTTATGATTAAAAGTTGTTATTTTGAACATATGATATCAACATCAAATTTGTTTATATATTTCAAAATGAAATATATTCTTACAATTGGTATCAAAATTTGTGTTTAGACATTCAAAATTTGTTATGTTGTTTTACAATTGGTAATTTGTTATGTTTAATTACAATTGGTATTTTCAAAATTTTATTTAAAGAAAATATTCAAAGTTTTGATTTGTATTTCCTATATGCAAGGAGAGCTTAACATCTCTCTTACATATAGATTCATGTTGAGTATATTATAAATTGAGGAGCTTGACAACTCTTCTTTATATGATATACGTGTGTAGGGGGAGCTTCACATCTCCTCTTATGCATTACATAATATGTGTTATGTGAATTGGGGCTTGTCATCCCTTCTTCATGTAATGCATATGTGTAGGGAAGCTAACTTAACGTCTTCCTCTTCATGAATGTATATAGCATATAACATATATTGATTCTTGTTTATTGGTATCAAGATGCTTCATTGACATATTTTTAATTGATATCATGTTTGTAGTCACCCCTTATTGATTTTGTTTTTTTTGTTTTAGACAAAAGGGGGAGAACATTGTTTGCATTGTTTTGATTGACAAAAAGGGGGAGAAAGATTTTTACCCCTCATTTTATCTATGGTTTTGATTGTTTACCCCTTTGTTGATGATTGACAAAAAGGGGGAGAAGTATTGAGTTTTATATGCATACTTATGTTTTATATGCATATATTATGTTTTAATATCAAGAATATTAAGTTTAATTGTTTATTAAGTTTAATTGATATCCAAAGCTTGCTTTGTAATTGTTGTACTTGGTATCTAGAGTTTATATATGCTTCTTTATGTTTTTGCATATATTGAGTTCATGCATAAGCAAATAAACATAATATATGAAAAATATGTATGTCTCTTGTTTAGAATCATAAGCTTTCATTGCATATTTATTTATTCATTTGTTATGCATGAGTTAAGGGGGAGCTTCCTTGAAGCTTATCTTTAATCCATGCATATATAACTCCATGAGTTTTGTCATCATCAAAAAGGGGGAGATTGTTGGCCCAATGGCCTTCCACTCTAGTTTTGATGATGATCAACACTCATGTAGTTATGTTTACTAATATTCTTGTGTTTCTAAGTTTCAGATCATTAACAGGATATTAGGTTGGTGATTAGCTTCAACAAGATGATTAGAAGCTATTCATGATGATTCCGGTGCCAAAGCTTAAAGATCATACCTTTGCACTTGGAGAATCACGGAGTTTGGACCGAGTCTACTTGAAGATGAAGATCGTCAAGAAGACTTAGGTATCTAGTTTAGAGTTTGTATTTAGATCCATATTGTAAAGCTTAGTTTAGTTGATATGCTCAAGTGCACAAAACACACACGTTTCATGATTTGGTTTTGGTTTTCATGAATAATAGATCAAAACAAGTTTACCTTATACCTATGTATATTAGATATGTTCTAGATATACATACATGCTTTAAACTTGCTAGACAAACTTATTTGACTATCCTATTCATGTTTTGGAAAATTCTAGTTTGATAAAATACAAGTTTTGTTTTTGATAAAATTGGCAAGACACAAAAATGAATTGATATGATTGATATATGTCTTGAAATTTTTATCACAAGTTTGGTTATCAAAGTAAAATGATAAAACAAGTTTTAGAAAAACATATTTTTAGAAAAACAGTTTTTATTGTGATTAAAACTATTTTTTAGATTTACTGTGAATTTATGGGATTTTTATTGAGTGAAAAGACCTATTTTCAAATCCCGTATCTGTGCAGAACTGAGGACTGGCTGACAGGCCAAGTCGGTCGACCGCACCATAGGCCGGTCGACCGGGACGGTCGACCGACATGCACAAGTCTGTGCACGTTTTGGAGTCTCTGGAACGGTCGACCGGGCCGGTCGACCGAGATGAGAGTTCTGCTCTCAGGATGTTTCGGTCGACCGGGCCGGTCGACCGCTTTTGCCAACGGTCACATTTTTGACCGTTGGCGGTCGACCGGACCGGTCGACCGGCAGTCTGTCAGACTGCCAGCTCAGCCTAACGGCTAGTTTTGTTTGGGGGCTATATAAACCCCATCTCTTTGGGGATTTTTGCCAAGTTTTTTAAGAGAAAAAATACTAGTTTTCTGAAGTGTTTAAAAGAGTTTTCAAAAGAGTTTTAAGTGCAAAAACTTCTCATCTTTATTGTTTGGGTTTTTGAAAAATCAAAGAAAAATAGGTTTTGGGATTTTTGCTTAGATCTTCAATTCTATCATATTGCAAGTATTTTCCCAAAGATTTTTCTTTGTTGCTTGTTTCCAAAAACACTTGTTTCCACACTTGAGCTATCTTCTATCCTAAACTATTAGGATCTTGTTTTTGTGAAAAAGATAAGAGAAAAGAAAGAGAAGTGTTTGAGGTTGTTTGTTGTAAACCTCATAGTTGTAAACACCCTTATATTTGTGAATCCCTCTTCGGTAGAGGTGATCGGGTGATTGTGTTGTGGATCCCTCTTAGGTAGAGGTGATAGTGTTTGGTTGTGAGCCTCTTCGGTAGAGGTGTGTGGATTGGTTGTTGTTTTGGCTACGGGCCTAACCCCTCGGTTGTGAGGAGGTTGTTGTTGAGAGAGGAGTTTGGTACTCCTAGAGTTGTAAGAAATCCTCTTCGGTAGAGGTTCCCTCGGTGGGAGTTGAGATAGTGGAAATCCTACACGGTGGTGTAGGCGGGGATGTAGAGCAAGGTGCTCGAACCTCGAAACAAATCTTGGTGTTTGCGTATTGATCCATTGTCTCTCTAACTCTCTCTCTTATATTTGTGCAAAGCATCATATTCATATCATATCATATTTGCTTGTGTGTGCACATATTTCTTATTGCTTGGATTGCTTGTGTGTGTGTGTGCCTAACTTGTACTCATCCAACAAGAGCTTCAGATAGCGCCTCAACCCATTTCAAGGGAATCAAGGGGAGTTAGTCCAGAGCCTCGCAAGGGGAATTCGGCTACACTTGTTGTATTGTATTAGTTGTGCATAATTTGCATTAGCTCCGCATTTAGCGCACTTAGTTTGCATTAAGTTTCTTAGATTAGCACTTACACCTATTCACCCCCCCTCTAGGTGTTTTTCAGTTTTTTACTCCCAAGATTAGCAGATTGGGCTTCAAAACTCTTAGGCTTCTTTTAGGCTCTAAAATTCTCAAATAAATTAGAGTTTTGAGCTTCTTCTTCACCTCATGCCATGGACCTAGAAATACACAAGAAAGCCATTATTTAGCAGAATTTTATAAAGAATAAGTGTGAAAATATGGTATGAAATATGCAAATATAGAGACCAATCATAACCGCTGCGAATCTCTTAGGGCTGTACTTGGCATGCACCC